>JAWQRO010000416.1:0-39471 GCA_033557835.1 Helochares maculicollis
TTATTGAAATCAGGAATAACACCAAGAGGTCTTTCAAATTGAATGATAATACTTCTATATTTACGGCCGAGGTGGTTGCGGTGTGGGAAGCGCTACAGCATGCTGAGGCCTATGATGCTGGCATTACTATTATGACGGACTCATCAAGTGTGCTTCACGCAATTAAATCTAGAGAGAAAGTTAAGAAGATGCATCCAGTGATTTTAAGTATTATCCAGATCGCTATAAAATTGATATAGCGTGGCCAATGCGTTGAGTTTTTTTGGGTGAGAGCGCACTCTGAAATTATGCATAACGAGAATGTAGATGAATTGGCCAAATTAGCAACTAACAATAAGGAGATACATGAAAAGTTTCTAACCGGCTGTGAAGTGATATCTCTTATTAAGAAAGACATAGTGATTAATCAATGGCAGTCGCAATGGGAACACTATATAGATAAGAGTGCTGCTCAATATGGTCGAACTCATCCCAAAATTCTTACAACCCCTTGATATGAGGGATGTGGCATATCTAGAAGGTTCTACATTACGATAGCCAGGATGAAATTCGGGCATGGCATCTTCTCAGCTCATCTTTACAAACTGAAAATGATTAACTCTCCAGTATGCACATTCGGACATTACAGAGCAGACCTGAACCATCTAATCTTACAGTGACCTAACAGCAGAACCGCCATTGACGGTTTCTTAGAGACAATCCAAAACATAGACAGAACCTTTCAGCTGCCAACTTTAGTAATTAACATACGACAAACCAACAACTTTAAAATAATTGAAGCCCTTTATGAACACACTAAAAAAATTAATTTAATGATATGACCACCTATTCTACCTACTGTTCCAAGAATCGAGTTGTATAACTATTGTAGAGCTATATGGACTATGATCCCGAAGAAGCCTGACAAAAAAAGTAAACAAAACATCACTGGCTTGATTTGATTCCAGGACAATTTAAAAATTCAATTAAGAGTTTGCCAAGTAGGTTTGTTCATTTTCAAAATTTGGTCCAAATGACGGAATTATTAATATTAAAATTCTTAGATAGCATTCGATTAAAAAAATCATATGGTACCAGCAGTAGGCCAGTTAATCATATGTAATACAACATGCGAATTAATTCTTCTAAAGCCATTTCAATTAATGCATAGGTTAGATATTGTTCAAAATTATACGCTATTTTTCAAGCCATAATTGCTTGCAAAATATGGATGTAAAAACATGATCTACAGGTTATGTAATGAACTGATTCAATGAAATCAGTTAATCATTTCGAATTTGTTAGTCAATTTTATTTTCCATGCACATAAACAATTTAGCAACTCATTAATTTAGAATGCAACCTTAAAATATGAAAGCTGAAATTGCTATTTGAACTTATGCTGAAAATATCTAGAAATATTCTGCTAGTGAGAGTGCCCACTGAAGCGTTATATATTGAGAAATAATATGCTTGAGTAATAGAAGCGTCAGAATTTGATGGGAAATTGTAATTTGGGGTCTACTTCTATACGCGTGAAGTTCAGAAGAAGTGCTATGTTTTCAAATAAATATTTATACTGGGACAACTAATTAGATTCTTTATTTAATAATTATGTTTGCAATAATATAA
Source organism: Helochares maculicollis (assembly GCA_033557835.1). Lineage (NCBI taxonomy): Eukaryota > Metazoa > Arthropoda > Insecta > Coleoptera > Hydrophilidae > Helochares > Helochares maculicollis. The sequence continues at coordinate 1,612 of JAWQRO010000416.1, forward strand.
TTATATATTCGCACAACAAAATTTCTAACAACTTTTACAAAATAATAGAAATAAACCGAAAATATCTATTTATTTGTTTAAAAGTTGCAATAAAAATATAAATATTTTTAAATCAACATTACTATATCCTGAATGTATAAAAAAACATCAATATTGATAATTTTGCTTCATAAATTAAAATGTTAAGCAGCTCATATGGAAATTTCAATTGTATATATCTACTGCTTGAAACAAAATTCTTAGATAACTAATTTAAGAATTTTTATGATATAAATATGTAAAAAATCTCTTCTCTCTACGAAACTCAGACGAAGTGCAAATTTTCTAATATGCTTGAAGGGATATGAACTGATTAGCACATTTTTCTACGTAAAAGGTAAAATTTAGACTTAATATTGTCATTGTTCTTTTTCTGTTTAAATTACTCCTTGTAAACTTTAAATACTAGTTAAGTTTTCACCGGTTTTATGAGCCAAGAATTTTCACCGTTTAAATATGAAATACTTAGGTCCCATTAAGAATTCTCTAGCTTTACAATTTAATATGTAATGTACTAAATAATTTGCTTTTGCTTTGTAACATTTTTATTTATATACTTTTACTGATGCCAGTTTGTAGTTATACTTTTCCTTGTGGGGCTTACATACAAAAATTTCTACTCTAATCTATAATAATTATAGTTTATATGAATCTACCTACTATTGCAAAGGTAATGATGTTCTTCAAATAGTTCAAATCGACATTGATTAAATCAATTAGATATAAAAATATGAGATCATATAAATATGTATCCATTTTGGAATGTCTTCACTCAACAATCCCTACAAATACTCAAGAATATCCTCGGCCTAGCTTATATACGAAGGTGGTCTGATAAGTATGTAGCCTCACTGCTCTATGGTGCCAGTATCGCAAAAGAGAACTACCGTGAGTACAATCTCGTGGACTGTAAAAATTTCAGCACCCGTAGTTTTGTTTTGACCATGTGTGATTTTTGAAAAATGATTCGATTCTTGTTTTTTTTCTTCGATGGCGACCGTCAGAAGCTACGCCCAGGTGCCCCGAAAATGGCTACTACGGAGGATAACGTACCAAAATCCACGATTTCGTATTTACAGATCGCGGACTGAAGATGCGCGTGATTACTAAAACAATAGATATCTCAAAATACCCTACATGAAATTTTTGGCATGAGAAAGTTGTCGGCGCGATTGGTGCCACGTTTGCTCACTTCGAACAACAAACACAACCGCGAGACCACTTCATAGCAGTATTTGACGCTGTTTAAGCGCAATCTGGATCAACTGGTACACACCAAAGACCAAGGAACAGCCGAAACAGTGGACTTCACCCAGCGAACGTCGTCCGAAGAAGGTTAAGACTACTATCGGTCGAAAAGGTGATGGCCACATTTTTCTGGCATTTACAAGGTGTGATCTACATCTACTACCTGGAAGAGAGCAAACGATGTCAGGGCTCTACTATGCCGAATGATAGGGACGATTCGACGCTGAGTTGCAGAAAAAACGGCGACATTTGGTAAAGAAAAAAGTGCTCTTTGACCATGACAACACACCGACTCACACCTTCACAGTCGTCATGGCCAAATTGGTCGCATTGCACCACGAACTGCTGTCCCATCTACCCTAGTCTCCATATTTGACCCCATGTGACCTTTTTTCTTTCTAAACTTGACAAAAATCAATCGTCGGGCAAAAATTTGAGTCGATTAAGGAAGTCATCGCCACCACAAAGGCCTACATTGCAGACTTTGAGAAAACGTATTTTTCAGATTGGTTAAAGAAGTTGGAGCATCGTTGGATCAAGTGTATCAAGCTAATAGGAGACTTTGTTGAGAAATAAATCGCCCCTGTTCTAAAAGTTTCGTTCTTCTTTTGTAGGCTAAGTACTTATTTCGCCGCCCTCGTGTATCAAAAACTAATTTATAAAGCGAAAAAGATTTTGTATTTCAACTCGGGGCCGACACGGCATATCTGACTTTTGCTTGTCATTCTGCCCATCGGCCATGCGCTCTATATTGAACTATTTTTGAATATGGCCGATACGGCTCTCTTCTAGAAAAGCTTCATTGTTCTTATAAATGTGTGTTCTCATAAATTATTATTTAATTAATGAAACCTAAAAACGTGAAATCAATTTTTGGACATTTTATAAAAATCCTATTAGCGGTCACCGTATTAAATTGGATTGTCCGTCTTAATTCTACTCCAAAATTAAGAAATTTAGTAAATTCTTTAAGAATTTTTTTTACTCAATTTATATGTAGTTTACATACTTTTCGGTGAAAAAAATTATATACATTTAAAACAAGCCCTTAATGCTTTGCAGCTGCACATTTTCAAGTATCACATTGTCAAGTGAAAATTACTATTCAAATCAACACATGTATATTAACCCGTATTTTAAATTTGTAATTAAGTCACAATTACAAAATGCGTCAAAATTTCGAGGTCAACTTTTTAAGCCGTAGATAATTTTTTTTGAAACATTTCGTCTCTATACACGAATATGACAATGGTGAAGGAAATCCAATGATTTCGTCAATAAATTATGAAATCAAAGAAATTAATGAAGTATGATTAAAAAAATTAGAAAATTTTTATTACACCCAACCTATTTAATTGAACCAATTTTGGTGCTTTCAAATATAAGGTGCAAAAAAAATAAATACATATGTTTCTCTAGGCTGGTATCAACAAAGAACCAAACAATTTATTCCAAAATTTTACAGGAATCAGAAATTTAGTTTAAGAAGTCGTGTTATTCATTTCTATACATAAACTATTTTTTGTCAATAAAAATGGTAATCTACAAAGAGTTATTCCTGAGGTGATGTAAAAAATTTACCAAATATGAGCGTATATTATTTTACAAGCATATTATTTTGCACAGCTTCACATATTGAGCAACAGAATATACAGATTTGGATTGCAATCAAAAGAGAATTTTTGCGTAAATAAAAACAAAATAGTGAAACAATTAAATCCAATTATTGTTGACTCTTGGTTTTGTCAATTAATGTAGTCATACAAAGAATTGAAACTGAAATTGATTAAGCATACTCTTGTTCCCAAACTAAGTAATAATTACTATAAATACTGTAAGTATACTAGTTTGTAGTGCATTCCGTTTGATATGTTTATTTGGTTAAAATGTGTGATTAAATTTATTGTAAGTAATTTACAGCACATCTTCAACCCAAGGATTCGTACAATTATAAGTCAATACTTCAAAATCGGTTAAGTGCAAATCCCTATAATGCTCATCATGTATATAAAGACCATGCCAGCCGTATTGCTTTGTATCATAAACACGCCCAGTAAGAGTTCTTCCTTGATGATTAGCTCTACCGACGGTTATTGTAACCCCAATTTTACCAACTCCTGCCGGAACCTGGCGACATCCTGTTAAGTAGTGTAGTTTTGTGATGTTCGTTGGTATCCATCTGAAGAGGGAATTGTTGAGAGAACAAAGAATTTTCGTATTTTTGTCGCTCTCCCATTTTGCTGAAGATACTACCACATAAGCTACTTTATCTCCTCTTGTGATACTAGTTGGTAATGAGTGTTCTTTATCCGGAAAGAAAGTTGTGCCTATATAAGTGGGATTACCTCCTGCATCCATTCCAGCCTCAAAGGCATCGTGCGGTATTACCCCATAGTAATCTTTCCAATAATACTCTGAGAAAAACATTGATAACTATAACAGTCCAGTTTTGTCAATTCAACAGTATAACTTTTAATATTAATGAAATATTGCGTTGTAATGATAATTGTAAGCAATCATATTGGTATAAAAAGTGGAATCTTAGCACTGTGTTAGAAACTGCGGTTAAAATAAGAAGAATTGCTAACCTGCTTTTCCACAAGAAATCATAAAAACAACCAGCAAAATCTGTAGCATCTTCGATATAAAAGCTACATCAACTCAATAAAGTCGACTTGCCTCAAGTGCGCAATATGTATGCTATAGATAAAACGTTGTTTGCTTCAATAATTGGTTGTTAGTAAAGATGTAAAACTATAAAGTTAAATTTGCTGTTTATTCTGCTATATTTTTATTTGCGCCTCGACTGCCGGCGCCTTTAAGGTATGGCTTGGAAACGTACATCATTCTAGCTGTATACATTAAAATGTTCCCGGTTTTATTAGCTGTTTAAAAGAAAAAATCATCAAGTCAGCGCCGTGCATATAAATAAAATTGCATTTTCTCATTTTACGACTATCCTCCTATTCCAAGAATGAAAACAAACCAACAAAACGGATTTTTTCATTCGCCTGCATACGAGATAGGAAGGTAAAATGAGGTGGGAACGAGCTTAATAAAAGAAAAAAATTGAAGGAAGGCATTTTAATGCAACATATTTTCTACACTGAAGGGCGAAAGTAATTTATCTTTGCAGCTGGGGTTCCCTTCTTTTTTGACTGACATGAAAACTGCCGAGAAAAATGGAAACCAGTGAGAACGAACAAGATTTTGATACGGTATGTTCATAGAGAGGACGTTCTAACGGCGATTTCATGAAAGTGTCGAAACCTGGATATTGGAGCTAACGATAATAATTTATTTCATCCAATCATCGAAGATTTGTGGCGTTATACCTTAAAATAAACTATTTATGTGATATTTACTTTAAATAAAAAATGTTAATTCGCCTGTGAGAACATAAGCGGACCATCACAGTGTGTTGCTTAAAGTAAACACGGGGCCTGCTAAACTGCTTGAGGGCAGATAATATTTGTTCTCAACACCTGATGCACCCTCATGAATTTGTAAATTAGAGTACGTACGTAATAAGTGTTTCTGTATCAAATATATGTATATCTATGCTATCTATTTCCTAGTTGGAATTATCATGTATTGGAATGGATATTCCGCTATGAATGTTGATTACATATTTTCGAGTTGGTTTTGAATAGTTTTGCAAATATTGCCAAATTTCGCAGGTGAAATAACATACAATATTTCGAAATGTGTGTAGATTTGATACTCATGAACTTGTTTGGCAATCCTTCATATTGAACATACAGAACAACGCCTTAGTAAAAAAATGTAGGTAAATCTGTTGCATAATATGTTAAATTATTATACTTGAAATCATGCTACTGGAAATTTGTAATAATATTTAAATAATTATTAATATTGGTTAAAAGTTTTTCTGTTCACTGAACTAAATTTTGTTTAGGTCTGAGTTAAAAGCACATGAAGTCATTAATAGTAGCCATTCTCCTGTACATTTAGTATAATATACATTAATGACCGGGGTTTTCAAATGTTCTGTGCTGTGAATCAAATTGTTTCATATTACAAATGTGAAAAAACTGTAGAGTGTAAAAGCAAATTTTCTTTATTTTCAAACATGTTGAGAGATTAGATAAATTATATATTTCAAAATAGTAATTCTCGTGAACGTTTATTGAAAAATTTTGTATATTATTATGTAAAGGCGGTCCTGATGAATAACAACGTTCTTTAAAATCACAAATATAAAATGTTTGGTATGTTGGCTGCCGTTCAAGATGGCTCGAATTCTTATGCTAGTTGACTTGGAGTTAATATTATTAAATACATTTAGTTTGGTCAGCAATTGCAGCGAAACATAATTTGATTATTAAATTACTTGTGACTTTTTAAATGTTTGTACTAGTTGCATACACAACACCAAAACAATTTTTGTGAGCGCAAATTTCAATTTTTGTTAACTAAATAAAACAGGTATAAACGTCCCTCACATTACTTATATTACAGTTTCCTCCGCTAAATTGTATCTCAAGGACAAGAAATTAATATATTTATTGACAGTTTCTCGTACCATTTAATTAAATATTAGTTTGATAGTTAAATCTGCACATTACTTTGGCTTTGTTTCGTTACTTTTTCAACTTTTGTTGCTAAGCTCGGTCTCTCTTGGTTCTTAGTATGCCATAACATTGTTAAGTTTCAAGTTTTACTTTGTTCGGTCCTTGATTTTCAGCAGATTCTTGAAAATATCTTCCATTGTTAACATGAACAACTTATGTTTCTCTTCAGTTATACTTTTTTGGCTTTTCTTAAAATCTAATAGTTTTCTAGTCAAATGCTTTATTCTGATCAACGAACACCAATTTTAAATATAGATTTTTGTGCATTTGTTCTATTATTTTTTGAGATGTTTGAATGTGATCTATTTGCAACGCTTTCCTAACTGTTTAATGTTAATCATTACAATGGAGTATTTCAATAGTGTTATGTGACCTGGCCATATTATGTAATTTATGTAAATTAAACCCCATGCTTGATTTGAGGAAATGAAAGCATCAACAAAGTAGGAAAAAAATTTATTTCAGTTCTGAATTTTACCAACTCAATCCGATTTCGAATATTATAAATAAATTATTTATGAAATTAGCTTCTGATTGTTGAAAAAAACCTTTAGATTTCCAAGTTGGGAAACGGACTCTGTATTTTTGCAGTAAAAGCGCTTAGTTTCAAACAATTCATGACTTAAAGTCCACACTTCCAAAGAGAATATTACACATCTAGACTCACCTATATAAAATCAATATGTTTTTTTCTGCACAAGCAATAGCGAAGCAATACCTGGCACTAAATACTTTTTTAAATACCTTAATACATTACAATAACTGAAATTATCAGTTGTTGGCAATATCTCTATGCCACTATAAGTTTTCGTTTAGATATAAAAATATAATATTGACTTGTTATTATTCTAAACTTATTTTTCGTGTTTGCGATTACAATAGTTTTGGTTAGGATTATTCTAATGGAATATCTTTCTATTAATATATAGTATTGAAAAATATTATTGCTAAGCAATACTTACTATAAATTTTCTAGATATTCTTAAATTTTTGTAAATAAGTGTTTTTGAGCATTATAAATTATATATTAAATAATTGTTTGAAGATTTTTTAAACTCGTGCAATATTAAAAACAAATTTGAAATGCGACAAAAATTTGTTTTAGTTTATTTGAACGAAATATGGCAACACATAGCACTAAATATGTTTTATATATGTTCTTATATTTCTGATAAACCTACAAAATTGCCAAGGACATATCCGCTCATTTACATTTATTTTTAATTGTGATAAATATATTTGCAGTGATTTCTAATAATTTTTCGTATTATAATAGTAGCAGCTGTCCGTTCTATTTAGTGTTTATTGTTTACTTTCTATCAAATAACATGTTGAGTTGAAAACAGGGTTTTTAAAGGCCACTATTTTAATTGACTTTAATATATATATTTGACATATTAAAATTAGATGAGATAAAATGTACTGTAGATTGATTTTGAATGTACATAGCTGTGCTGACTGTTATTTTTCAAGCAAATCAAAACAAAATATATTTTTCCAAAAGCTTATTCCATAAGTGGTTTCCAATTTGAGCAAAGCGAGTAAAGATGCATTAGCAAAAGAACAAGTTGCTAATATACTTTAAAAACACAATTCATAAATGGAAACGATAAAAGACAACATTTAAAGGTCTTTAACGGGTTAGTTTCTTAATGCATTCAAACTGCTTTGTTTCAGGACCAATCTGGCATTTCAAGTTTCCGATAATATAAAAAATCTATTATTATTCAAATAACTTATTATCTAAGATTTCCTATATCAGCCAAAATATTGTGCAATAATTTATATATATATTTATAATATAAAAGGTATACCTATTTATACTATGAAAATACATGTTTTCATTAAGAAAAATGAGCTTACTAGTTGCTAATCTTTATAATGAGTTAAAGATATGTAGTCAAAAAGGAGAGAACCATTAAAAACTAACGAGCTTCGCTTAGTCGTTGAGTGGTGATGATTTATTAAAGAATGAACGCTCTTCGGTATCAAAAATAGAACTTTCTGTTTTTCAATTTTATTTCGTTTCGCATTTATATATTTAAACGTACTAATCTCTGAGAGGATGCATTAAGCGTGATAATACTTTACTTTAATGTGTCCACATGCCCCGAGGGATAAGCCACCACATTCCGAATAAAAGAAGTTTATGACATTCTTAGTGTATTCCTATTTCTCTACTATATAGACTGAAGGTCGCTTTCAATTGTTGATTGTTTGATACAAAAATTTTTAAAATAACGTTTCTGGTACTCCGATAAAGCCAAAATTTTGGTTCTACACATTTTTAACCGCCGATAGGGTTCTAGCTTCTGTATATTATTGTTGATAAGTTATGCATTTGATTAGACAGACTAATATACCTCTAATTGTTTATATTATTCTGTTCACGCTTATTGTTGACTAAACAATATTTCGTATTTTTTCAGTTGTTTTATATGTCCTTATTTTATTATTTCTAATATTATTTTCATTACCTACTGCTGTATTAGTAATTTGAACCCTAGTTTTTGCGACTTTAGATTTATTATCTTTGTTTATTAGTTGCTTCTATTCTGACTTTTGGCTTCCAATCAATGTTTATTTCAATTTTCGCTTAGTTGAATTATTCTTTAGCTCGTAATATTTTCTGATTGTGGATTTTTAATAGCTGCAATATCATTACATGCTACTTTTTATGTTATGTATATTTTTAGGATGTACTTTTCTGTTTCTGTTATAAATTATACATTTGTTTTATTTGATGAATGACCAAAAGTATGTCCCAGCTGGGGAATCTTATCTTGTTTTTCAATTTTATTAGTATTTTTGTTTTGATCTGAACCATGTTTTTGTATTTGGCAAATTAACTGTAGAAACTCTGATCATCATCCTTCATTGTGTCTCCCATCATTGCAGCTGCATTGGCCAATTCTGCCATCCTATCTGAAACTAAGTATTTTTTTCTTTTTTTTCTACTGTTTATATGAGGAACCTGATTTCATCATGTTTCAATTCTCTCTTGGAAGGTTCTTTCTCTCGCAAGGTCTTTCAAAATATCTAGGAATACACTTTATGGTTAATAAATACTCATCTTCTACTCATCTAACGATCATCTCTTCCGAAAAGTTCATGCAAATATTAACTGAGAACCTCATTAATTTAAAAAGTCTTGCAAACACATTAGATTTTATCAAGTATGAGAGAGCTATTGAAATGGCAAAATATAATTTCTGGTTTGCTTTATTCGTAGCTATCCATTGATTTACGTGATGAAATAATGATTACTCGGTTTATTGCTGGCTATTATTTCATATTTTCGATTATTATTAGCTCGTGTTTTAATTTAATTCTATATTCGACGTGTTTTTTAAAAGGAAAGTCTAAATCCCAAAAATATGATTAACTATTCAAAAACTAGCAGCAAAGAACGCGATCGCTCACCAAAATCTTTCAAATCACTCTACCATAATTGGCAGGAGTAAACTCGCTGCCTTTGAAATAGCAAATCATATGTTAACGTATTCTAAAGTAACATTCCACCAACAACAGACTAAGCTAAACTAAATAATAGTAGTACAAAGTTGGTCGTTTTACTCTTGTTTGGCTGGAGTTTCACTTCAACAATCCGTCCATTGAAATTGAGAACTTTGTGTTTGTGCTCCATATTACGCTGTCAATATTGGAAAACCATGGCTGAAACACGGTTCAAAACATTCACAGACTTGTCGCGGATAGTTGCCATGTATATATATACAGTCCTTTTATAAGCTTGGTTAGCCCGTCACTGTATTCATTGTGCATGTTGCATATGACGTTACATTATCTTTGGGTAGACGAACAATAAAAGCTTTCGATAGACTGTGTTCAATAGAAGCTGTTCACTAGTTTATTGATTTCCTGCGCCTAACAATTGCCCTTAAATGATGTATGTATTGGCCTTTATTCACAGGCATATGGAGTGCTCAATACCAGCAGTACTATATAATATTCAGGATTCAACTTACCTAGATTGGTTGTTTTGCTGCTAAAACTACCAGGCCTGTTATTATCAGTCTAATCTGAGAGGCTGTATTTAATGCCTAAAACTGAAACATTAGAGTGGCAAATTTATGAACGTACGAGATATGAGTAAATTCTCGCAGAGAAATATGACGTAAGAGGAAAACCCTAATCTAGAATGCAGCCACTCTTAATGCAGTTTAACTAAACCCATTTATAACTAGATTAAATTCTGTTGTACTGCCAACTAGAGAGTGCTTAAATAATGTTTTAACACATTTGCATTTGTTAATGCATTTTCACTGTTTACAAAAATGAGAACCTGCAGAGAGCTGTTCGCTGAAGATAATTGGACTTCGCCTCTTGTTTGATCGTAGTTTCTGTTGGTTTAACGACAATAATTACTGATGGTTAGTCTACTCAAACCTAACCACAACCGAACAACGTTAGAGCAGTATCCGCTTAATAGCCAAAATAACGCGAAATCTTAGAGCTATAATAATAAAATGTAGTCTGCTACACGTAAAAAAGAGTGGAAAAGTTTAATAAAATGAATGCAAAGCCTCCAGAGTAAATAGAGATGTCGATTGGCCTTTTCGATAGAGAAAAGGGTCTGGTCTCTGTTATCTCGCAGGGAGATCAATTTCGCCAATTAAGCAAAGCGTAACATTCCAAGACGAATATAAAGTCAAAGATCTAGTGCCTCGGATGCCTGAGAAAGGAAAAGTAGAAGCTGCCTCAGCCACCGCTGTTGCCGAGGAAGAGCGGAAAGGGCATTAAATTTTCCTCGCTCCATCGGTAACTGTTCTGCTAAGCGTACACGGCTTCGTTAGTAGATGATCTGACCTATATTTAATTTCTATCTAGATTATAACTTGCCATTATGGTCGATAATTAAAATTTCAAGCAAGGAATCTTAAGCGCTCTCGCCTCTGCCACGTCTGGTAGAACAGCCGTCTTAACATTGTACATGCTCGGCCTGGGGAAGATTATTTCAAACTTGTAGTACAAGTAATATCGAGGAATTTTAAGGCCAGACTTCTTCCTTTGTTTAATGAAATTCACGGCGTTGAATTGTTATGAATATATATGAATACTACTTGGAATAGCTGGGAAAATTCTACATTTTTACTTGCGTAGAAATTTCTCATTAGAGCCGGTGATTAAAATTTCAAACGGGAGTCTAATCGTGATAGCCTCGAGGACAACTAGTAGAACACAGATCCTGACATCGAACATGCTATCCTAAGGGGATATCATTGCGAACTTGCCCTTGTATTATTAGGGAGTTCTGCGCCCTTGTTCCTCTGCTTGATGGAAATTGAAATTCGGGATGCTATTAAATGAATACGGCAGCTCGTCGAATTAATTATGAAACTATTTTGACAACACGTGCCTCCAATTTAATTCCAAATATAATATGCTCCTTGTTTGTTTCTCAAATGCAGATAGAGAGCAATATTATAGAACTTCGGAATGCTTTTGCTACAATTGACAAAGCTATGACAATTTCAATTCCATTAATTTTCAACATTGTTTTCACTATGAAGTAAAAATTGTTGTGACAAAGTGGACTACGACCTAATTTGGACAAAAGCTTCGAAATAAACACATTTTGTTAATTTTTTTTAATTATTTATATACATTGGGAAAGATTCAAACGGATTTTTGAAATATATATTCTAGTGTAAGTATAACTATTAACTTGTTTTTTGTACAAATTCCTTGGATGACTTTTACTATACAATTTGTCTAAATACGTAAGTGTCAAGTGAAATCGAATAATAATGGGGAAATTGAAAGAATTGCATAAAAGGAGCAGCAAAACTAGCTTTAAATAGTAAAAGCAAGAAGATTAACGAAGGAAAAGTAAAACATAAAAGATTCAACTCTTCAATATAATAAATTCCTTACAGAAATATCAATGCACTCAGCGAATTACTTGCTGAAAGACAAAAGAAAATAATTGGAAATTGAAAAATAGGGAACAAGAAAAATTAAGCATTTGTAGCAGTGGAGAAAGTTAACAATGCTTCAACTCTAGACAAATAAGGAAGCACAGTGAAAAATTTTTGACACAAAATTAAATGACTGGTAAAGTATGGCGTCAAAAATGGGGTAGAGCTATAGAACCAAATCTTTACGTTAAACCACATTGGAGAAAAAGTCGTAAAAGCTCGGAAGAAAATTGATCTGTGCTTCATAGATGGGAGTAAAGCGTAATAAAAAGACAAAGTTTGTAAAAACTTATACAGAACTAAGATGATTCGATGAAGACTTGACAAAAAATTAAAAGACCAGACATTTTAGCATTTAATAATTTTTTAAAAGTAGGCTGTGTTGGCTAATGTTAAAAATCATGGTTATGCTGACAGTATGTTCGGAATTACAAAAAACAACCTACAGGATAATTTGCATGTACTACTTAAATTCTTAGAGAATTTAAACAGAAACAATGATATGAAGTTGTGAAAATGTGAAACACAATATGTAGAAATTGGGAAACTATATGGAATATGGCAAAATATCCATAACGTAAGGATCACAAGAGAAATTTAGAGAAAAATTCTGGATGCAAGTAATTAAATATCATACATCAAAAGTTAAAGCTGAAACAATTAAGACAATAGTAAAACCTATATTTATGCACATATTAATCATAAATAGCTAATTGAAGATAGAGAGGTAGACCGAGGAAGCTTTGATATGAGGATTCTGAGAAGAATACCAGTTCAAATTCGATTGAAGAGAATAAAAAACGAAACATACGCAAAGAAACTCAAGCTTTAAACAATAGATGAAATAATACAGTAGGGCCAATTAGGATGGCTAGGATGAATTATGCGAAAGAAGGTGATACTGTTTGAAAAATAATTCAAAGCAAAAGAAACAGAAACAGGAAATAAGTATGAAAAATAGCTAGACGTCAGAAATATTGAACAAAGCTGGAAAGAAAATACCACAAAGCTCGACATCAACACAACTCGATACTTCACAGCAATAGGGTTCTATGAATTAAGTAAATAAATAATAACTTTCCAATTTTGATTACTCAAAATAGAAACGAATATGAATAAAAAATTTACTGAATGAATTCCAAAACTCTCCTGTAAACCTTTGAAGACTGACCTAATATTTTAAGTTACCATTTCTGCAAATTTGGTTGTCTTATCTTTTTAAGACATTTACTGGTTTTGTAATTGTAACAGCTTCAGCGTTTTTCTCATTGTTACTCATAATTCTAATTTAAACAAGAATGTTTCATTATACAGTATTTTAACAACCGAAATTAATTAGTTGCTACACATTTTCTATAAACAGAATTAAAGTTACTGAATATCAATATTGGTACAATAACCAGTTTAAAAAGTAAATACTATCAGATGCTGATTTTTATTTAAAAGAATAAACACACCACATACATGTTATTATGGCTACAATTAGTAGATTCTTTGTTCTGCCCTGGTAGACTGTTGTTGATAATGTGATAATGTGAGTAAATATACGGCAACGCATTGTTTGTAACATTTATTGCCTAAATTTTAAAAGTTTAGAAAAGTCAACGGTAGATAGCTCAGCAATAAAGAAAAGAAACTGTTAAAGTAAAGGAAACACTTGCTCATTTCAAGAAGTAATTTTGCAATATTTCTATACACCAGAGATTATCGACTGTTTTACTTGTGTTAGTGATTTTAAATTTTATCTATATGTGCAAAGGTTGTCAACATCGTTTATATAGTTGTACTTTATTGATTATTTGATGTTATAAATTGTAAATAGTAAATAGAAGAGCAAAAACGAAAATAAATTGCTATTGTTTTACATCGTCAGACTTATATACGAGGTGTATTCAATAAGTATCGCGAATTTTGAATATTCGCGAATTACCTATATTCAAATTTTGATTTTTTTGTGGCGTTATGTTGGTACTCATATCTCTCACTTATACCGACGAGTTCGGCCATTTTAAATGTTCAATTAATTGTTGACAGCTGGTTTGCTTGCACATGTTTTGGCTCGTCTTTGATTTTTACCTATTCAAAAAAATGAACCAAAGAACCTGTATCAAATTTTTTGTGAAAAACGAAATTAATTGCGCGAATGCATTCCGAATGTTGACTGTGGCATACGGAGAAGCTACCTTGGACCGAAGCAACGTTTATGGCTGGTACAAAATGTTCTCAGAAGGCCGAGAAGATGTGAACGACGTCGAGTGTGCCGAACGCCCGAGTCTTCAACAACAGTGGAAAAAATTGATGAAGTGAAGAAAATGGTGTTGGCCAATCGTTGAATCACTGTTAGAGAAGTTGCCGAGGACCTAGACATATCGATTGGCTCGTGCCGTTCGACTTTCATCAATGATTTGGGCATGGGACAGGTCGCCGCGAAATTCGTACCAAAATTGCTCAATTTCGACCAAAAACAGCTTCGCATAAAAATTGCTAATGAGCTGTTGGACTCTGTCTGCGACGACCCAAATTTGCTCCAGAGGGTCATAACTGGTGAGGAATCGTGGTTTTGCAGTTATGACGTGGAAACCAAAGCTCAATCATCACAATGGAAGCTGCCTCACGAACCAAGACCGAAAAAAGCGCGCCAAGTTCGGTCGACTGTGAAAATTTTGCTTACCGTTTTCTTTGATTGCAGGGGCGTGGTGCATCGTGACCTCTTGCCACAAGGTAGAACGGTCAATAAGGAATATTACCTGCCAGTTATGCGCAAATTGCGTGAAGCAATCCGCCAGAAACTTTCGGATTTGTGGAAAAAAAATTGGCTTTTGCACCACGATAACGCCTCTGCTCACACATCGTTGCTTGTGCGCGACTTTTTAGCCAAAAACAACACACTAATGATGCCGCATCTAATATTGACGAGATAAAGATGGCATCGAAGGAGGAGCTGAACAAGATAAAGGAAAATAATTTTTTTAAATGCTTCGAAGATTGGAAAAAACGTTGGCACAGATGTATATCTCGTGGGGATTAGTTTAGGGCACAAAATAGATATTAATGAATAAATAAATAATTTTTGAAAAAACACCACATTCGCGGTACTTTTTGAACACACCTCGTACACAGTATGAAATACCAACGAATTTATATAATTACATAATAAGGATGCAGAATTAATCAAACTGCAGTTTTAAATGTTATACATTCTGTAAAATTGTCGTTCTAGTATAAAACAGAAATCACATAATATTTTGTAAGTAGTTACATTTTTTGTTAATATTTATTCTACTAAGCTATATTAATTTCAAATATAATGCTAGATAAAGTTTGCTTCTCTCCAAAATAAAGCAATACAATAATAAGTAGTGTATGTATATGTTATCAAGTATCATATGCTCGGCGGTTGACATTGTGATTAAAAATTGTGGCTATATATTTAAAGACTTAGCGATATTTTTCTAGTTCAAAGGCGTCACAAATAATTATTACTCTTTATAAATGAATCAAGAATCATTCCTTCGTTAATTTTACTCAATTTTCTCTACAATATTCTATGTTTTATTATTGTTATTATTTTCTCATTTCTTATAAGATTAGCAGCAAAAATAACAACAGCGAATTTGATACGTTATAAATTTTAATAGAAAATTGTACCAATTAATCTTTAACTGGGCAAAATCAAGTTTGCAAAAACAATTCTAAAGAAGTTCCTATATTACTTTTCACAAATTTTAAATATCCTCCACCGCTTTCATTTTTGTATTACATTAAATCTACACCTTGCTTTTTATAGTATTTTTATAGCAATGCAAAAAAGTTTCGCCTGACGTGACAAATACAAAGTTCATTCTTTATGAAAGGAGTTGGGGGGTTTTATATGATACAAGAACAATAAAAGGGAGCAAATTATAATTTTGTGTTCACGCTTATTTTACTGAATTTGTGGCTACTGTTTTTTATTCAGATTACTAAGCCACTACTTAGTAGTACATGCAATAATACATTCAAAGTTGCTTGGATGAACACGTGAGGCATTCCTATCTTCAACATTTATAAGTAAGGATTTGTTTGCATAAGAGAACATTTTCAGCCAACCTACAAATTTTGAATGAAATAAAAAACACACTTATGAATAATATTTATGAACTCTTAAGAGTAACATACAAATATTGTAAACCTCTTGAAGACCAATTGTAGAGGAAACCATTCAAGACAATTTTTAAAAACCTACAGATGAAACTATTATTGAAAAATCCCAAACAGAAGAGAAAA
This sequence comes from Helochares maculicollis, assembly GCA_033557835.1. Classification (NCBI taxonomy): domain Eukaryota; kingdom Metazoa; phylum Arthropoda; class Insecta; order Coleoptera; family Hydrophilidae; genus Helochares; species Helochares maculicollis. Next base: position 17,699 of record JAWQRO010000416.1, read on the forward strand.
CCTAAATTTCTATATTCAGAACAAATCAGCTGAGAAGTTTTAAATAAACTTATGAAACCTTATGATTTACGTTTCAATTTTGATTGTAAATCACATATAAGTTCTGAGAAAAGATTAATCACAAAAGCTAACACTTTTGTGATTTTTTATCCCATGCGTAGAAATACAATTCAGTAGATCTATTTTCATGACTAGTTTTATAGTATTTAAAAAATATTTAAAGCTCTATCGCTTGAGATACTGCCTATCTTTAAAGTTGATATAACTTCGCTATAATAGCCGTATGCTACACGCATACAAATAGACTGTCTAAGCTGGTCAAAACCCCTTAAAATGTTGCAAATCTGCAAATCTTGACAGTGTGAATGGTGTTTTTAAAAGTCGCATGAAGCGTTTTTATGCACTGTTGTTAAGTTAAACGTTCATATACATCGATTTCATGTTAACGTATTTAAAATTTGCGAAAATAATAACGGCACATTTTACCTGATGGTTTTAGAAGCTCTCGTAATAGTATTATTCAGTTACATTTTCAACTGTACACCTTCCAATGTAGTTACAGAATGAATACTTATTTGTCTATATCAAAATTTGGGTTAATTGTATCGTCTAACGTTGCTAATTTAAAATCGTCTTGTATGTTTAATTCAGATTCAAGTTCGAAGCTATTTATAAACTCAGGAAAATGAATGTTATCTTTGACATATTACACAAATAAAACCCACCATGTTTTTTAGCATTTCGCCCCAGCACCGTCTGCTTCCCGTCCTTTATAATCTCGTTCGTTTTACATTCGAAAAACTCAACAAAACCAACCGAAATAAAGTTAAAATCTTAATACGATTATCATGTATATATATTCTGTTTTAATGTAACAACGTGGGGATCCTCACCCTTTGGTTAATAATGGCAAGTCATTTATGCATGGCGAAGCCCATACGGTCGTTTAGCTGACTCGGGGAATCTAGTTATATTTTATTCAGTTGCTGTTAGCGAATGGTAACTATGCAGATAATGCTAAGTGGCTACCTGCCTTTCTTATCTAATAAACTAGCATGAAGTAAAGGTTGGAGCCGGCAGCATACACAAAGGGTTTTGATACTCTCCGTCTAGTTTATACTACCCATTTTCTACAAATTATTTAAATGAGTCGTTGATAGTATGAAACCATAGATCTCCTTAACGCTATATTTTATTACATGTAAATCATTGTGTTTCCATTCTTGAATAAGAGTGACATAAGTTTTTGAACTATATCAAAAGCTTACTAATTATTAAAAAATCATTTTATTCCTTCACTTAAATTATTATAAGCTCGATTCAATATTATTTGAAGAGCTACTTTTATCACTTGGAAGTAACTTGATGAAGAAAGAAGCAACGTAACAAGCTCATAGATTCATGTAGTTGCGCCTGCTGTATTAGTATGAGGAAGCTTATAATTTATTCAAATTGAGGCCGTTTTGCAACTGACTCGATAAAGCATATCCTCATTTAAGCTTAGCTGAAAGTGGCGTTTTAATGTTTTATTCCACCAGAGCAATAAAACTAAATAGAGGTATTGGAAAGTTGTTTCAACTTAATGACATTTACTTAGGCTACTGCTATCTAAGTAAATTAGTGCTGATGCTTTGTAGTGCTTCATACTCATGTAATTCTATCTGCTTTGAGTTTTATATATTACATCCAAATAAAAGCGAAGGCCTCTGTATTTCAGAAAATAATTGTATGATTTCCTCGCACTTTTTATGAGTAGGCGATAAAAATCATGTGAAGTAGATCTCAAAAAATCCAGTTCTGAAACAACATCAATTGATGGGAGATATTTGAAGGCGCTATGAAAAGTTTATGAAAAGAGCTACAGTAGGATTATAGTTATTTATACTCAGTGAAATTTTAATCACACTTTGTCTTCGGGACATCGTATTGACAAATTCACCCATGGCATGGGAAATGATGAGGCACTAATACCTGCCAAGTGCAGTTCACAAAATGCCAATTATGGGAATTCGAATATTCAGAGGCCACCAACAAAAGGACATTAATCTGCGAAGCCATTCGCACGGGCTAATTAGCGTTGTGATTTCAATGAGCGATGATACATAATTAGAAATTTACATTTCCCAAAACAATGGTCTCCACTAGAAAATATGACAGTAATCCAGAGCGCTTCCACATTACCCCTTGGGTAAGCAGGGTAGAGAACACCTGTTTGCATGATTGTACGCCAGTAAATTGAGAACACTGGCATAAATGTTCATCTGCATACAGAATGCCAGCTCGTATCGGCACGAAAAATTTAATAAAAAGAGATTGCTTTGTCAGAGCGGATTGGAGACGAGAAAAATCAGCTGGGCACTTATTTCTTCCCCTTTTGTGCAGTTACCGCCATTGTTTATTCCAGTTTATATTTTTATGCGAATCAAAATCATACATTTTAAATTACGGTGTGATGACATGAATTATTCATATATTCTCGCGTTGCTCGTTATACGCAGCATCCAAAAATTTAATATTGATTCCGGCCTCCTTCTTTATTCACCAACTGTATTTTTTCGCGCTTCAATCCCGAAAAGTTCGCAGCAAATATACCCTTGCATACGAAAATAGACAACAACCAAAATCGTATTATTTGTAAGTAAGGAATCCTACTATGTCAATCAAATTTTTTTGATAGATGTATTCAAGTGAACTGAGATTTTAGGTGTTAGCAAAATCGATATAAATGGGTTTTATAAAATAACGGGTTTTGTCCTGTAAAATCAGTCTATTCGGTTATACTCAGAGGTACACAGTTTTTAATCAAACTATTGGTACTCTTTCTATGAGTACTAAGCCTTTTCATAATCACTGTGAATAAGAAAGTTGTCAAACAAACAAATTCTTTTCTTTTCCTGAAGAAGTGTAGCTAAATCGAGACATATTCAACTGTTAGCATAGAGCAAAATATATTCTGTTCTGCAAATAAAAGTTATGTAGACGAAACTTAAATTTCAGATACTTAAAAAATCGATATCTTGCAAGGATATATGGAAAATTTGGAGCCAACAGATAAATATTATTTAAATTTAAAGAAATTTTACTATAGCTCTCAGTGAAGAGAAAACTATAGAAATTAGCTCATATCTCTTAAGCACTCAATGCTTTAAATAGCGCTAGTATTGCAATGAACATTTATTCATAAATTGATAACTACACATATTTTTAAATCTTGTCAAATATTTAACATGTCAGTTCTTAAATTCAATGAATAATTAAGTCATGCCCATGTTCTTATATTTGTAAAACCTAGATATCCATTAATTATAATCAATAAAAAGAAAATAGACTGCTTTCTTAGTAGTCTGCTCATTAAGTTTTGATTTACTTCTGAGAATGGCGAAAAGATGAGGATAGTAAAACACCAATCAGTGGGAAATAGGTATGAACTGTATTTATTGCGGATTATGATAGATTCAGTTCTATATCGAAAAATAAAAATTAAAGTCTTTATTACCGTAAACAACTAATAGCATTTAACTTATTCTTTATCATCATATTTAATAAACTTGAAAATATTATAGTTGTCAGAGATTGAAATGGAATAGGAAGAAATAAAAGCAAGTTTAATAAACAAAAGGGGGAAAGTGATTATTTCATATTCAAACACAAAGATATTCACGAAATGAAGGAAATGGAGCAAGATATAGCTAGTAATTAGTAGAAATTTGAAGAGAAAAGAAAACAAACAAAAGAAGAGAGACATGCGGGGAAAATATTTGGTTAAAAAATCAAAGAAATAAAACACCAGCAAACATAAGCTAAGAGTTTGAAGGATTAGTTGGATACAAAAAAGCTTGTAAACAAAAAAATTATCAAATAAACATATAGGAATAGAGTTATACACCATAGAAATAAATGACAGTGTAAAAGAAGAATGGAGAAGAGAGAACGTATAGCTGGTTAGGATATTTAGAAACAAAAACTCTGAAACTACAAAAACTACAGAGTTTAAACAAAACTCATAGAAGTATAAAGGGAAATTAGAAAAGTAACAGTGTGAAAAAATGGACAGGAAGTTGATAATAGTTAAAAAATGCAAAAAAAATTTATAGGACTATTAAACTATGAAGGTAAAAAATAAACGCAACAGATAAACACTGATATATAAATATTGACCAAAAAAGGACAAATGAATTTCATACTGTAGAACAAATGCATAATGATAATATTAATCCCAGCAGAAAATGACAACATAGCAACTGAAATGGCAAATATATGGAACAAAATGGAGCGAGACAATCAAGAACTAATTATGCAACTATTGAACAAATAAATACATATCTGCTTTAAAAAGTGCTGAAACATTGGCGATGTGTAATAAAAACAGAAAAATAAAAATCTGAACTAAAAAATTCTAGATAAAAAACAAGAGAAATAATAAATAAGTTTGCAACAAAAGCTAAGCAAGAAAACATATTGGAAAATAAAAGAGAATTACTTAAGTAAAATTATGTTTGGGGTTAGCATGGAAATTGGCTAGACCAGTCTACAGATATCAAAACAAATTTTAGATGAGGAAATCATAAAACTGAACATTAGCTAAACACAAATAAACACTAACTTAATAGATATCGCAGAAGAAACAAAAAAGTAATATCAAAATCAATGAAAAATCACAAAAATAGAAAAATATTCTTCAAATACTCTGTTCATAGTGTTCTTTAATTTTTTTCGAATAATTTCATTTTAAACTGCAGCATAGAATTTTTGCTTTGTTAATATATTTTTAGGATTTTCATTTACTAAAAATTCAACTGTTTGAGCATTATCACCCGAAATATGATAGTTTAAAATACGATATGTACATTTATCAATATAAGTGAATGTATCAAAACAAGTTGTCGAAGTAACTGTTAGTATAGTGCAGTAATGATTTCACAGTTATAGGTTATAAGGCGAACTAATATCGGTATTTTTTCTTCTTAAAGCATCCAACATTTTTTCAACTCTTTAAAGTCAATCCGCCATTTCATCATAAGGTGGTCTATAATTATACAATACTGCATTTATTATTTTTTTCCAATGCAATGCAGAAGCTGTACATTTAATACAACCTCTTTCTTCTGTTTTTTATATCAATGTTTGCACAGCCGCACTCGCAGCTAATTAGCCATTCAAGGATTGTTGTAAATGGTGAAGCTGAGAGACTTTGAGTAGTTTTATGTTTTGTGTTAATTAATTTGTGAATTATGAGTGCATACAGATAGTATAGGGGGAAAGAATTGCATTAAAATTCAGTCTAATGTATGAATTATAGATAAAGGTAATTGTAGTTTACTTTTAACCCTCTTAAAATTCGTTAAAAGGAGTTGAAATGTGGAGAGAGGTGAGATTTCCAGAAGAGTATGCCACCAAAGAATAAATGGTTGAGATCTGCAACTGCTCCTCAGGAGCAAAGAGGATCTGGTATCAGACCTATATTATGTAAATATTTGGGGGAGAGAACATGATTCTGATTCTTTATGCAAATAAAATAAATTCTATGTTTAAATCTTTTTTGGCATTAAATCATGAATTAAGAAAAATCTTCGGATGGAGAGATCCGAAATTAGTCGCCCTAGCTATAGATGATTGTTTCCAAAGGGACTGCCATGTGTTAAGCATGCTTTTTTACTTTAGGAATCATTTCGAAATGTTCTCGACTTGATTGATCAACTGAATCCAAAAGTAAGCCAGATTTTGCCAATATGTTTAGTTTCTCATTTCTTGGGATGTTATTATGGGAAGGAATCCATAAAAGAGTTACAGAATCTCCAATTTGAAACATCTTGAATAATTCCGTTTTAATACGAATTTCAACAAGTTTGCTAGCCATAGAAAAGGATGGCTTATTGATTAATGATAGGACACTCCGAAAATCTGAACAGATAAGAAATACAACCTCTGTGAAGTGATTTTTTTTATATCCATTTAATTCAGTTTTACCGTAATGACCTACACCACCACGTGAATTTTGTTTTTTGCAGTAGCTGAAAAATAATCTATAGCAAACAATACTGTAATTATGTAATTTATCTTAGCTTTTCTGATATGAAACACAAAAAGTTGTAGTCTATATTCTCAGACAACATTATGTTTTTCTTCTCGGTTGAATTTCCAAGAGATTGAACATTTTGGTGAATGAAACTTGGTTTGCGGAAGTAGATTTACAAATATCTAGGAATGATAATACAAAAGGAGAAAAAAATTAAGCAAAAACGGGGGATAATGAAATATATCACTTTAATGTTATATTTGATTAAAACGACGTGTTTATCAGTACCATAACAGATCAAAGTGAAACAGACTACTAACAACAAAATGTAGTGAGATGCAGAAAAGATAAAATAAAAGTCTTGGGTGTGATTTGTTCATGCGTGTAACTGATAGTAAGTAAGCTCAACGATAGAATGATGAAAATGCGTATAAACTATGAATTACAGTAAACACCAAAATGCAAAATCAAGAAGAATATAAATTGAGAATTTAAGAATAGTTAACAACAACGAAAGTTACGTTAAAATATGAAACTTAACTTCTTATGTTGTGTTAGGCATATTATACTTTTGATAAAAATATCATATATTCTAGAAACTACATATCTTTATCAAAAATATGCAAGCATTTCTGTTTTTAATAAATGCCTAGGTAGTGTTAACAGTAATATTTTCCCTTCGCCAATCAAAGTATGAAATTAAAAGTTCAAGCTTAAAACGTTGGAAAAATGAAAAAATCAATTAGTGGAAATAGACTACACAATGAACGATAAGTTATACATAGTTATTTTTGTTTCAGGTATGTTTCAGCGATTTTGAATTGCCGTACAGGACAATATGGGTATGTTGTTTTCTTTTTATTAGAAAATTATGTATTCTTGCTTGATTGCAATATTCGCAAAACATATTCATAATTCTATTAAGTACCATTTAGTAGCCAGTTGTATGCAAATAAATCTTGATTTGTTGGAAATAAATCTGAAGGAAATTATTATTGTAATATTAAGCACATTATTTTTTCAACGCCCGTCTTCCCCGTGACAGGTTTTGATAGATTGAGTTCCTGCTCATAAAAAATATTGCAGCTCCATCTTTTTTATTTTGTTATTTTTTATCTGGGGTAATGTGACAAGAACTTAAGTAGATCGAGTATTTGCACCTGATCCCTTCAATGCCTTTACCGAAGGATAAGAAAACTTTCACTCTCGAATATTGATAATGACATTTATGAAAACAAGGACCATAATCAATTTCGCAGCCACACCGTTAGTCTTTAAGTTTGTTATTGCCAGAACCGATGTCTTTCTATCCGCAAGCTTTCCCAACACCACATATTCACATAAAACATCCTAACTGCACCTAAACCGTGGTATCTATTACACCCATTCTATCAGTAACTGGCGCAATAAATTTAAAAACGCCGACGTACACTCTTTGCAGACAAGATAATAACTATGAAAGCTTCATTGAGTTTTTAAAAGAATACCCACATTAGCGAAATGATCTATAAAAGCGCCGTCTTAACCCAATCTTCATAATAGAACCGCACAATTTCACCCTTTTCATTAGTTTAATTATTTGGTGTTATTTCAGACAATCACTGAATGAAAGAACACTCGCCGGCTTAATTACTTTTTTATTTTCTTTTCATTTCCACTTAAGGATTTTTCATGGGGGCATTTTTAAATGGTTGTTGAAACATTGGCCAAAACAAAAAAAGCTATGTAAAAAACCTGTGCTTTGCTTTATAAGTGTTACGGGAGCCGGCATAGCCCGCGGCGTCATTTTGTAATATAAACCAATTATTTACAAAATTCTAAAACGAACTCGTTCCTCATTGATCCAAAATTAATTAAAACAAATTGCGTTGGCAGCACTGCCGTCAATTTTAATGCCGTTGGCAGCTATTAAATAGTGTTTCTGTATCATAAACAAAATTTGGTATTAGCCGGATTTTTCCATGTACCAAAAATATTCGGTTTTCCAACGTCAAAATGTTTACTTAAATTTAGAGAATAGTTACACATGCGTTATAATCGACAATTGGTCGAATGATTGATTGAAATTCGGTTTTCGAGCAAAAAATATACGAAAAAATCAACAAAGTCATCATATTTTATGTTATCGCTTCAAGTAAAGTAGTTTTTGTCGGTTGTATGCCGTGAATATAGCTGTCGTTCAAACGATAATCACTGAACTTCCTTTCACAAGTTGGCTGGCTATAAATAGAAGTACAAGTTTATCGGAAAAATAAGGAAAACCGATTACATACATTTGCATGGAAGTATTGAAGGGCGGGGGAAACTTTAAGTGGTGGCGGATGAGAATCAGGAATTCATAAATAGTTTGTTGTAACTTTTGTTGGACGGCTGCAGCAATATCAGGGATTTTAAAGCTGTTAATATTTGCGGAATTGTTCCATCATTGAATTTTATAGCGCCATAAATTTTTGTAGCAGCATGCTCGTAATTATTTGGCGGCTGACAAACGTATATCGACCGCAATAAAAGTTAATCCCTGACGCTCTCGCATTATTGCCGCTTTTAACCGCAGAAAAATAGCAAAAATTAATTCAACGATCCTACCAGGCCCCAGTTACAAAACGTTTTTCGATACTTCCCATCTGATTAAGCGTGTATTTGCCGGATACGCTTAGTGTATTTAACGGACAAATTTAGTAAATTTAACGGACACGTTTAGCAAATTAATCGAGTACAAACTAGGGATCACAATTGTAGTTGTTGATGAACGAATTCGTCCTATACACTTTAAAGAACTGTAAATGGTTTATCATCATAATGACGAATTTGCATTTAATATGAAGTCCGGAGCTACAAGAGCTAATTTTCATATTTTTACTCACATTATTTTATCCTGTACATTTTAAGAGGATTTCAATAATACGAATACTAACTATAATAATATCTTATCTAAGAATCACGTTTGGTATATACCATCTGAAATTAAGTTAAAAGTTTCCTCTCTTTTAGATAGACTGCCTTAGTAATAAAATTATTTAATAGAAGCAAAAGGCATATAAACAAACAAACTTGTTTTAGGAAAATTAATTTCGGCCGTATTTACTATAGTATGTAAATAAATTTCTGTAATAAAAAATCTATCTTGAGATTTTAATGCATCTTCAAGTTTTGACAACCTCTGAATAACTTTATATTATGACAAATGTTTAACGCAAATTTTGAATTCGTACAAATGACAATGTTGAAAAATTACAATAATTTTATCTATACGCTAAAGTTTAAAACAGCTGAATTTTGCGCCTAAATTCTAAACATAACAAAAATATGCAAATCGGAAGAGACATCAGATGTTATTCAATTAATTTGTTCTTCGAATCGTATCACAAACTAAAAGCTGAAGAATTAAAATTTGTTACTAGTCAGTCTGCACACAAGTCGATCATCTTCATAATAAGTGTGATTGCATGAAATACTTGCACTTTTGCACAATAATTTGTTGTTCTTATATCAAAACGTTTGAGGTAGCAGAAAACGAATGCATTTGCTTCGCTTGGTCGAGATTCGCTTTGCTCGCTCATCTGTCGCAGGTTTTGGAGAGCATTTCACGTTTTTGCTACGTTTTGCAATTACATTTTCAAGAATGTTCACTTCTTTGTGCATCTATTTGATGACTTTTCGTTAGGTTTCAATCGATTGTTTGATAGACATATAATTTTTGATATTATTGCGTTAACTAACTACACTGAAAATGCAGTCAAAATTAATTATGTTTAGTTGTATTTACTCTAAATCTATTCTAAGCGGAAATACAAATGCTGATTAGTAATTTTAGCATATTAAAATCGGAATAGGAATTTAATTGACATATCTAAAGACATGTCTCAAGTCTTGGGGTCTGGAGGCTATATGCATTATGCTATTAACTTGCTAACATTTTGAAAATTGTAAGGTTTTTATTCCGTTTCGAAGATATAATTTAAGAACGTGTTTATTCCATAGTATTCTTCCTCTTAGAGAACATAATCGAAATCCAGTGCAATTTTAATAGAAGTTTAGTACCTACCAATACTTTTCACTATTTATGCAATAACCAACCATGTTATTTGTAAAATCTACTCATAAAACAGTATGGAATAATAGTGTAGTCGGATATGGGAGGTGCAGTAAGAAATGACCATGCTTCAAAACACTTCGAAAATCTTTTCTGGTCAATAAGTCTTGGAACTGGATTTATTTGTTTAAATTGTTTTCCAGTCACTATTTTTGTATATTTTTGAAAAAATGCATATACTCTTTTCTTGCTCAAGCGATAAATAGGTTTGTTTTTAGAATGACATGTTGAGTCTATTTAAGTTGTAGCTGTTTTGACAGTAAATCTAAATCACATTTTTTACTACCGTAGTAGCTTGTAACCCAACGGAACGGTATATTTTATTCTATAAAGTTTTATATAAGTTTAAGGTATTTTATATATAGTAAATATTGAAAATTCTTCTTTAGCCTTTTTATATCAGATAAACAATTAATTAATTTAATTTTCTTGTATGTATTTCTACGCTTCAATAGTAGTGTTCAGCCTAAGATGGAAGCAATTTACCAAGTTTAGTATTAGAACAACAACATGCCGCTTCTACTGTTGTTTATTTTCGAACTATCTATAAACACATCTCTATAATCAATATATTCCGTTTGCAAGTCTTCTGCGAATATCAAACTGCAAAGATGTGTATTAATTACTGTATAATTATGAAGTATTGTTATTTTAATGATAAGTATTTGATTGGTAAAATAATCACGAGAAGGATCTTTTATTTTAATCTTTTTAATGAAACATATAGTATACATTTTGAATAGTTAATTTATTTCAAAGAAGTTATTTTATTAATTCATGGTCGACAGGTTAATATTTTAAGAAACATTTCATCCATTTTACTATAAATAATCCTGTTTCTAACATATATTTTAAGAGTTGTTCAGTCTGACAATATATTTCTTTCCAAATTAAAAGGTAGCCCGCCCAATTTGGCTAGAATAATATCAGTTCGGGTTGTACCCGTTAAGCTTAGGCATAATAAAGACTACTTTTTTACTTCAAACTTGCTTTAATGGTCTAATCGCACCTCTAATAGACAAAGCTTAAAATCGTTCTGGAAAAGATTTATATATTATTCCAATAACGCTAATATTTTAAGTCGTTAATAGCAGAATTAATGTTAACTTTTCGATTAATATCAGTTATTAATTTTACAAGTGCGATTCTAGTAATTAACTACTTAAGAGTGTTTAGACATCTTATAAAATCTCTGACTGAATTGAACGTTTTCCAGGAGAGAAGCTATTTGTATTCTTAAATGCGGGTAATAGATCATTATGTCTCGTTTCAATTTCTAGTTCATTGAAAGTAGAATTGATTTTACAATCAACAGCCAATAAATAAAGGTGCTTATATAAAACTTCATGCCAGCAGTACTTAGTTTATTTATGATTTGTTATGTGGTTTGACTGCTGATATTTAAGTAAAAATGAGACAAACTTTTTTTGCAATATACCTAGTCAGTTGAGAAATTGCTGCAAGTATTTTACAGTTTATGAAGTGTAAAGGTAAGATTGGTACAGTCACACTATAATTTTAAAGTTTGTTTTCCTTATATTCATAGATAAATACATAATTTTGATTGAACAAATAGAAACCTAAAATTAAATGTAATCAACTATTATACATAAAATATTATAGCAACTAAATTTTGTAAAACCGATGCAGTTGTTGGCTTTCCTGTGCTTCGTAGAAATCTAGATTAAATTCGTCGGACAGGTTTTTAAGTTTTTACGGCGATATTTGATATCTTGTAGTATATGGTTCTTTGAGGTTTGTTCGTTAGCTTAGTGGCTGGTATTAGTCGTGAGTTTTCCTTTCGGCATATCAATTCTCCCTTTAAATACTTCACTCACTGTAATATATTAGTAGTTTTTAGTATATACCGAGAATGCAGTGTATTCAGAAAGGGGGTCATCATCGCTGTGTTTGTATTTCCGTTAGTAATACGTTCAATTTGGTCTCATACCACAGGTATTGTGTAGGATTGTTATAGAAATGTACCTGGAAAGAATGCATACACTGTTACGATTTTATGGAGTGTTTTATTAATCCAACAAAATATTCAGGGGATTTATTTATATTGATTTATTCATTAGCAATATTTACTATTTATATAAAATATCTACTAATTGACTCTCTAGTCAGAGAGCTGAACTGATTTGCCTTCTGCAGCGGTTTCGATCAGTTTATAAATTGCAGAATTTACTGATATATACCCAGCGATCGTTGTAACTGTCACTTTTCCCACCATTTCTTTTACTTCACAGAACTGGCCATCACATCAACAGCAATTGTTGCCAAATGTCAGATTTGCTGATCTTAAAATCATTTAAAACGCCCGGCTGCATTTATTCTTAGAATCGCTGGCCATCAACATTACAATACTATTAGAAAAATGCCGGTATTTCAGTTCGTTAATATCCGAGTTCAAATTTAATTTTTTTGTCTAATATCAATTCAGAAAATTGGATTTTGTTTACGTCATAAATGCTCAATGGACCAAGAAAAATAATAGCAGATATTATTTACATATTGAGTTATTTTAGTATCATTGTCAAATAATTTTTTCGAACCGAAAGTGTGTAGCGCATGAGGAATCACAATTCTACCCTATGGGAGGCTTTTATAGCTGATCCTAGATTGGTGATATTTATTCTGCTTTATATGATTCGATAGTAGTTCTATTTCTATCAACTTTCAGCTAACACATTACCCAAAACAGTTTTATATGTACTTTGTATGCGTACAAATAATATTGTCACATTCTTTTTGAATAGGCAATATTAATATCAGAAGCGATGACATACTCAAACCCGATATTTTAAGTTTTAAGCCGTGTGGAGATTCGAAAACTCACAACGATTAAACTATTGCTATGTATGGGCCTCTTAGATAGAACATTTTCTCTGGTTTTTTCAATAAGAAATGGAATCCAGATTTCCAGTATTTCTATATTTCATGAGCAAAATATGATTTAACAATTTGATAGGCGCATATTTATAGTACTTAGACATGTTATAGAGTATTTTATTCACTTTTATTTCACTGCATAGTTTATTGATGGCAGCATTGATTTTACAATAAGCAACAAACAATAAAGGTGCTCAATCAGGCAATTTTTATTTTATTTATGATTTGTTATGCGATTGGAGTGTTTATATTTAAATCAAAACGACACCAACTGCTTTTGCATTACCTCTAGTCAATTTGGAAATTGCTGAGAATAGTTTACAGGTTATGAAGTTCTTAAAAGCAATGTTTCCCAATTAATTTCTAGATATGTCCGACTGATTTTTCTGTTTTTGCAAAGGTATTCGTCTTCAATTTATTTGATATCTTCTTTTTGGGTACTGTGAGGTTTTTGCAATACCTTAGTACCTCATTCTTGGATTTTTTTCTCACCATACCGACTTCAATAGTGTGGGGCAATAGAAGTTTTTAGGGCATATAGGAGAGGTTACGTATTCCGAAAGAACGGCATTGGGGATGTGTGTGTTAGTGATACATTCAATTTGGTCTTATACTACCGGTAATGTGGAGGGTTGTTATAGGAATGTATATGGGAAGAATTTATATATTTAGAATATTTTTTTATTTTATTAAAATTGTGGTTTTTTTACCCATTGATACCTAATTGAACACGTTTTTGTTTGAATAAGAAAGTAGTGAAAAGAGAAGAAATAAACTATTGTATATATAAATGAGAAATTTTATAGAAAGTACGCTTTATAAAACTGATGTAGTTATTGACTTTCCTGTTTTCTGTGGAAATCCATTTTAATTTCTTGATACTTGAGACGTCGCATATTTTCATTCGTTTTGCAAGAGCCTTAAGATTTATTCTTTTATTTTTTCTCTAAAGATTATGAGGTTTCATCGGTATCTTAGTGGCTGGTCTTATGCTTAGGTTTTCTCCCTCGGTAAATAAGATTCTCTCTTTGAATAATTCGGTTATTTATGGTTAATAGAAGATTTTGGGGCACATATATACATGAGCATTAGGGGGGTTATCGAGTGTGTGTTTTTGTTAGTGATACGTTAGATTTATCCTAGACGAGGGACGAATTTTTCTTTGTCGTCAGTCAGTCGAGGATTTTTTTATTTGAAATTTTGAAGATACTACCCGTATTTTGTAGAAGCAAAGCGTAAGCTAAAATGTTGGCTATCCTGAAACTCATGGATGTTGCGATGGCATAATGAAAGTGTAAATGATAGCAAAATCATCTGCATAGAGTCATAGCCTGGAGAAACACCGACTTGGGAGGTAGTAGAAGAAGAACAATTGGAGTTAATTTTCATCTAGAAGAATTAAAGTGATAAATAGTTTTGAAGGTAGTTTGATAAATATATGAGAACTTTGGCGTACAACATTATCAGGATACAGGAGCTAAGGGACAATTTTGTTATTTGAGGGGATGATTAAAGTTATTTTTTGAAGTTTCTGAGTTTCAATAAAGTCACCGAGATTGTAGAGGACTATTGACTGAAATTGCTTACTTAAGGAATTTAGGAGGTGTATAGGGCAGTTGATAGAAGTTTAGAAAGATAATCATTAGTAGATTTGGAGATCATCGCAATGCATGATCACTTCCAAATTGAGGGGAAGTAAGAAAACTGAAAGATCTGCTTGTAAAGAATGGCAATAAAGGTAATAATCGAGAGATGAAAAATTTTTACAATGAAATTGAGAACTTGGTCGGTGTCAAGAGTTTTGTTGGTAACTAACGCTTTTAACTTGGATGTTATAGTTTCTGAGAGGTCGTTGAGAATTTCAGTGAGAACAGTGCATTTGGCTTTAGAGTATAAAAAGTTTCTGTCAGTGTTTGTGTCAGTGTCATATGAGGGAAAGGGATCTTTCCTCAAGGGTGGAAGCAAAAATCCCGCATTTGCCAGCGTCTGTGTTCAGTTTGGTCATTGTGATCTAAAAGTAGAATACTTTTATTTTTTCTAAATAGAACTTGTACTAGAATTATGTAATATGATAACAGTTAATAGTTGTGCCTTAGCATGTAGACTGTATTTACTGCTTTTTGGGGCTTACCGCTGCAGCATTATTATCCTTGGCAATGTTGATCATAGGGAGGGTTAAAACTCAATTAAAGAGTTAAATTCTGGTCATTGAATATTTTTCTCCTTTAGTTTGGTGGTAATGAGTTGAATATTTTTTGGTGCTTCATCAAAAATTTTTATGACAAATCTATGATCAGAATTGAGATCTTTGATGACCGGTATGGAGAAGTTGAAATGTATGTTTTTAGTAGTCACTATGTCTAGTAGGTCAGGGTTAGCACCGTTGTCAGGGTAGTGTGTGTGTGTGTGTGAGTTGTTTCTAGATACTTATATGGTATTTATGTAAATAAAAGTGAGTAGCATTTATAAATTACGATAAGCAGTTCTCTTTTGTAAAGGATAAAATTGAACTGCTTGCGAAATAAACGTAAACAAAAACATTATGTGGTGGAAAATGTTTTAATAAAGTGTAGAAAACGATTTTTTGATAAAATGTTTTAACCAATTTTACTTGACAAAATTCACTTCCGGTTAATGAATTTGACCATAAAGATCACTGAATATCTTTCACCTACAGCAAAGTTAATTTAGACTGTTTCCAGTAATGAAAACACTTTGAAGTCCATACGATTGCATCGCGGCTCTTCCAATATAATTAGTATTGACTAGTAGATTATAAAATCAAAATAATTAGTCAATAATAAGTAATAATAAATTACTCTGTTACTTAAAGTATAAATGTGCACTCTAGGTAAGTTCTAATTAAATTTGAGTGGCGCAATGCAGCAATTCCTTTTTTAAATATTTTTGTGAGCCTTCCGGGCTACTGCAAACGACTGCTTGCATTTGGAAAAAATCAGGTGAAATATTGGATATTGAATTGATGTGATAACATGATATCATGAGCTCGAAATCGATACAAGTTGATTAAAATTGCTTTTTGCGCGCGTTGAGCATATTACTATCGATTGTCTAGTTCGAATTTGATTGCTTTGTGCTTGCATGTGTATTTTATTTTTAAACGTGAAATTTTATATCTCCTGCGCTCGGTACGATTCGATGGCTCGGAACTTCGTCCTATGAAATATTAAAACAAAGTAATTTTAAGTGCCTTCGTTCGCAATATAAATATTCCATTCCCAAAGCAAACCCTTCTCAGAAGGTTGGTTAAAGTCTCGTTGATCATGTACAACAGGTCTGTGAATAATTTATTTAAATCAGCCCCTAGTGTTTTATTCAGTGTGATAAAGCCCGCAAGTGACCTTAACGCCACTGTCTATTTGGTTTTCTCAATCCCTTGTGGAGCTGAGCTACTTTGTTTCCTTCACTTAAAATATCCATTATTTTATTCGATCCGAAGTGAAAAAGTTACAAAGCTTCTTGGAATTGTTTGGGGTGTTTAGTTTTCTTGAATGTATATTAAAGGTGATGTCTTATTGCAATATTTAATTCTCTTGGTACTATACTATTTTGATATCCATTAAATGTTGAATAAAATATATCGGTCTGAAGCTTCCATTTCTTGTTTCTACTTTCAATTAAATTTAAGTAGTTTAAAATTGGTACTTCTAGTGCTTACATCGAATAGAAATTTTTATGTACCAATGTTGAATAACTAAGGGGCTTATGCAAAAAACATTTTTTACTTCTACGTATATTCCGAAATAATTGAAATGAGAATGTTGAATATTGAATTTTGAAACCTTAGAATAAGTAATTGCGAAATCAATAACATAACATTTTAATTAAAGCTACAAAGGACGAAAATAGTTGTAGTTTTAAGACAAATAAATAAAGGAAGGGAACAGTTATTAAAAGTATCCTTATGACAATTTATAACTCGAAAAAATAATCAAAACTGCTCCATATGATCATTTAGATCATTTAGAAGATAAAGTCAGGTTGTAAAATTGATTAATGCCCTTGCTTTGGCCCAGAAAGACCCGAAAATTACTTTATGACGAGGAGGGTCGGCAACTTTCATTGCATAGTCAAGTCCAATTTCACAGGGTTGCACCATCCAGGGGTCGTATTGTCAAGCCAATTCCGTCGTAGCAGGCGTAACGCACCGGTTGAAATATGTGGTGCTCTTAAAGAAACCTTACGAGTAGCATCCCTCGAAGGCGGCTCAAAGCGCGCTGCCGTGACGGTTGAAAAAAAGGATACTAGCCCGAAGCCTAATGTAATATAATCCAACTAACAAGATTTAGGCCGCTGGCAAAAAAGAAGGAAAACACCCCCTTAACTGGCCATACCTTATCTATGGTAATAAAGTCGTAGTTCAGTTCGCGGGTATAATTTTGTGGAAATTACGAGGATCACTGCACAAATTTTACGGTGGCGATAAAATATTCAGCACGCCTTTAGCAGTTTATTTTGTGTGCGAGAGAGGAACGAAACGCATGTTTGGGGGCTTGATAAGGCGATCGGAGTGGTGGAAGGAGGCGAATGTTTATTTATTGTTACGTTTACTTGCGTTTGTTCTATTAATCCTTTTGTTTTCTCTGGTAATTTCGTTAATGAATGGCACAAGATTCATGAGCCTGGCACTTGGGATCAAATAAAATTCAAGCTGTTAATATTTTATTTGTGCTGTAAAAGGTAACTTCCAGCTTTATACCTTTAAAAGAATATTAAAGCGAAAACTTAACTACTAACTCAATAGTAAAATGAATAAGGAAAAACATATTTGTTTTCATTACCTTTATAAACATATTATTTATCTGGGAGTCAAATAAAATAATTCAGTTGTAAATTTAACAATCAATTAGTAAATAAATGTCATGTATTTTTTTATCTGATATTATCTATTTCTATTTCTGCTACAATGCATAATGAGATATATGTACTAAAAGGATTTACCTGTTTCATAATGATGACCGAAAATACTTTTTATGTTATTGATCTCTTCGTTATCAACACATTATGAAAAATGTAATCAAGGCGCTATATTGCTAATTTTTTCACTTAGCAGATATATTTGTGTAAATAAAAAGCAACAGTTATCGCTGAAATCGGTCGTATATTTTGATTTTTCATAACTAGATTGACATTCTCTGAGGATACCATGACCAATATTTCCACTCAAAATACTTATGAATATAGTTTAAAATTCATAAAATGTTGATTTTTATTATCATGAGAATAATGTGGATACAATACATTACTTTATTGTGATCAAGTCACGTGTCGTCCATTTATTCTCTTGAGCTGAAACTAAACTGTAGAAGATTATTCATGGCACGCTACCAACAGCTTTGTTTATAATAATATTATCTGAGTTACCAGGAATCAATACTCACCAAATTTGGTTGATTTGTTTTAAATCAAGAAAAAGTTTTGTGAAAGTTGTTATTGTTATTAAATACAGTTTTTCTTTCACATAATTTTCATAATTTAGCAGCAAAAAATATTCGATATTTTTAAGACAATTGTCAGTAATTGCTTAACTTGTCGCATTTTTGAAGTTTGAATTTAGAAAAAGCAATTCAGATGTTGATTGCCAGGTATCAGAATAAAGTAGGACAAAACACTGTATATATAACACTAAACTGGAAGTGAAAGTAATACAAACGGATATGGAATGTAGTGCTTATTGAGATAATTTTGTTTAATCTGCTGCTTTTCATATAATTAAACGAAAACTATTAAAAATTGTATTCTATTAATGGCTTACTACATTGCTATTATACACAGTTTTGTTTACATGAGTTTTTAAGTTTTCATAGTTTTACTATTACAAAATCAGCTAGAAATTTTGAACTTATAGTGAACTGCACTCTTCATAATGTAATCAAAGGATGTTTTGCTATTTGCGCCAATTTTAATGCTTCCCAATTCATTGTAACTAAAAACTGTTTGAGTTTTTCTTACAAGCGGTATTGTCGAGGTTTCTTTTTGATGTTTCAAGTTTTTAAAAGTTAGACAGGTCAGCAAATTCAATTATAATTTTCTTTTCATTTTGAGTTTGTTTTAAGATCTTGAAATAATTCATACATTATTGTTCTTGTTTACTTTAAAAAATAAATATATAGATTGTAATCGCTTCTCGCGCTGTTAAAATAAGACTGCCTTTCAAGCTTTTTATCAGTGCATTCGATATTTTCCGTGTCCAAAAACTGCAAGTTTATAATGAAAGTTTATTTATAATTTCATGTATTTACTGAGTATTACAGGCGATAGACCAATTTAAATCACTGTCGCTTTAAATCACCAAATCTACTTTTTTTTAAATATATACCACATTTATTACGAAATTATCAACTTAATGTTAAACTGACGCCCCCCTCCATGTCTTAGATTTATTTTGCCCCTAGATGCGTTTCGAAATAAACTCTTTCATTTTTCTAATATTTTCTTCATTTATTTACCGAAATCTAGAAGTTTGATTGACAGCAGATTTTTTGACTATAAATTTGGTATATAGTAGAGATATCTGTGTTCGTTTAAATAAGTGGGCTTAGACAGATTATTTTCGTTATTTATTATTATTTTTGCAATTTTAACATTAATTTATTAATTATTATTGAGTCCACTTATGAATAAAAATTGGCTACACTACATTTATATTTCTCGCTACCAAGCTTAAAAGTAAATCACATTAAATCAATTTTTCATGTCTCTATATATAACTTTCACCGTTTTCACAATATACTAGGTGCGCAATTTTAAAATGTCGTTTTTTTTCATGAAAAATGCACAATTATTTAAGAACAATGGTAAGTAATTTTTTACTTACAGTATTGAAATTTATGGACACCACTCCAAATTATAGCTTCAACTTTCATTGATATCTATTCATCGACCCATTTTTGTACATTCTCGAAAGTCTGGAAGTGTTGCTTAGCCAGTGCGTATCCCATCGATGAGAAGAGGTGATAATCAGAAGGCGCTAGGTTTTGGTGAATAGGCTTGTGGGGTAGGAGTTCCCAACCAAACAAAGAAATCGTTTCTTTGACCACTTAGGCTGAATGTGCAGGAGCGTTGTCATGCTGCAGAATGATTTTGTCGTGCCTTCGAGCCCTTTCTGGGCCGTTTTTGATCAATGCCTGGTTTAAACTGATCATTTGTTGTCGGTAGCAGACGCTATTACCTATTTCTTCGGGTTTGAAAGGTTATAGTACACTACTCCCTTGATAGTTATCCTGGCATTACCCATCATTTCTTACTTTTGGAATTGTCAAAATATATCCATTTTTTATCGCCAGTTACAACCAGATGCAAAAACACCTTTCTTTTGTGGGGCAAATGGAGCATTTTGCACACAGTTTTTAGTATTTCTATCTGTCATTCGTTCAGTTTATGTTGAACCCATTTTCCAATCTTTTGAATCTTCTACATAACTCTCAGGCAATCGGAAATGGTTTGCTGAGTGACATTCAACTGCTCAGTCATCATTTGTTGTGTTTGTGTATCGTCTTTGCTCAATAGTGCTTGTAATTCGTCGTCTTTTCAGGTTCTTTGTCAATAACATTGACATCGCCACATTTGAAACGTTGAAATCAGCGTACACAAGTTTTGACAATAGGTGCAAGATCGCCGTAAGCCTCTACAAGAAATCGATGACTATCCGAGGCCTTTTTCTTTTGATTGAATAAGAAAATCATGACATACCGCAAATGCTCTTGAAGTTGATGGTTGTCCGAGTATTACTCACGATTTCTTACGTTTGGAATTCTCAAAATATATCCATTTTTCATCGTCAGTTACAACCCAATGCAAACAACTCTTTCTATTGTCGCATCAATGCAGCATTTCGCACATTTTTTTTTGTTTTCCCATCTGTCGTACGTTCAATTTGTGTGGCACCCATTTTCCAACCTTTTGAATCTTCCCTATGGCTCTCAGGCGATCGGAATAAGCTTACCGAGTGACATTCAACTGCTTCGCCATCATTCGTTGTGTTTGTGTATCGTCTTCGTCCAACAGTGCTTGTATTTCGACGTCTCCAAACTTTTTTGGTCAATTTTCAGGTTCTTTGTCAATAACATTGAAATCGCCACATTTGAAACGTTGAAATCAGCGTCCACAAATTTTGACAATAGGAGTAAGATCGCCGTAAGCCTCTACAAGAAATCGATGACTTTTCGATGCCTTTTTCTTTTGATTGAATAAGAAGATCATTACATACCGCAAATGCTCTTGATGTTGATGGTTGTTCTGACGTTACTCACGATTTCTTACTTTTGGGATTCTCAAAATATATCCATTTTTCATCGTCAGTTACAACCCGATGCAAACAATCCTTTCTATTGTGGCGCCAATGCAGCATTTTGCAACAAAGGTTTTTATTTTTCAATCTGTCGTTCGTTCAATTTGTGTGGCACCCATTTTCCAACATTTTGAATCTTCCCCATGGCTCTCAAGCTATCGCAAATAGCTTGCCGAGTGACATTCAACTGCTCCGCTATCATGCGCTTGTAATTCGTCGTCTTGAAAGTTTTTTGCTGGATTTTCACGTTCTTTGTCAATAACATTGAAATCGCCACACTACAAGAATTCGGTGACTTTTCGATGCATTTTTCTTTTGATTGAACAAGAAAATCATTACATGACGCAAATGCTCCTACTTGGCTCATAATTCTATGTGTTTAACACGAAAAAAAGTATGCTACTAACTGGTAAACAACTAAACAAATATGACGTTTTGTAGTGGGCTGTCTTACCAAC
>JAWQRO010000417.1:0-39457 GCA_033557835.1 Helochares maculicollis
TAATAATATATATATATATATATATATATATATATATATATATATATATATATATAAAGGTTCAACAAGAATTCTATTCTTCAACTCCAATAGAAATAAATGCATATGAAACGAGTTTGGGAATATTGAATAAGTAACAAAAAATGTGAATGTTGTAGGTATTATAAAATCGTATCATAAATGAATCAATTTATACAACGAAAGGATTTAAATTTTGGTCTGTTGAAAGTGAACTTCTTTATACTTATTGCAAATAGAATCAGATAAATCGAAAGATTTTATGAAGAAGTCTTTTGAGAATGAATTCTAGAATTCGCTAGCACATGAACAAGGGTTTGGGATCGCCATGCTAATCACAAGCAGAGGCAAAATCTGTAGTCATTTTGCCTATTCAGCTGCTTATGCATGCAGAAAAATTTTAAGCTCAAGCAACACCTGCATGATTTAAATAGATTTCACAATCACGTGGCTGAGCTGAATCGAAGACTATGCCTACATTTTCCCATGTCCATAAAGAATCACTCCCCTAGTCAAGTCTATATCTTCTACATACATATCTATTTCTAGTCCATCACAAACCTTTACAATTTGACCATTCTGGGAATTGCGCAATTTTTCCCACGGGACGGATCAAAGGGGCAGATTCTGGGTACAGGACAGGTACCGCGGTCTTTTTCAGCCGCTTTAAATAGTCCAAGCCTTTTGCTTTCAGACGAGCAGGGGAAGGAACCCTATCTTCCGAAACTTGTTCAGCGCTTTAGGAATTTTAGGTATTTATGACAATCAAAACTCTCATCATTTACCAGTCGTTTCGTTTCGACAACTTTCACTTTTTTTCCTTGCTTGCTACATGCATTCTACGTTCTAGTTCGTCAAGACTTTTAAGGAAATAGCCCATCGGTTTTGAAATTTCTTGTAATACTTCATTACAAACAATATCTGTCTGGGGAGTGCCCGATAATTTGTTTTGAGCCTTTTATCACTTTCCCATTTTCTAAAGATTCGCCCTCTTGTTTGGATTTTGATTCCGTTAATTTTCCATTATTTGTTTGCTTTATTTTAATAGTGTTCAAATATCTGACTTCAGCACATCAGGCCAAAATTATAATCGAGAATTGTGCTGAATTCTGTTCAAAACATGGATTGCAAAAATTGGGCTAACACAAAATCAATTGTATTCAAGTGCTTGATAAAATGTCGTCCATTCTCAAATACAAATTTTTGCATTATTTACATCAGCAGGTGTAAATCAAGCTGTTGTTTAAAAATGGCCAGAAATAACTTCCGATTCCAATATTTATCATAGATAGACAAAATATATTATCTCAACCCCTTTTTACGATGGTTTTAGTTTATCGATAGTCCCGGCGTGTTTAGTTAACAGCCCGACAATGAAAGCAAAAGCCACCACCCCATTCTCAATAAGCGCGTGCCACGGGGGTGTAAAACAGCTGCAACTCGATTATGTTCTCCCCATAATATTTGGTCGGAATAAATTCGAGCGATGCGTGGGGCAAGCCACATCTGCATGGCGCGTTGAGCCCCCAGACAGATTGATGTACGCGCTGCACATGAGGACGCTACTAAAAGGTGGATAAAAAAGCAAAAGGTGGATAAAACGCAATTTTTTGCGCGCATGCACTTGATGGGAGATTATGCAGCCACATTGTTTAAGGCTTACAGCTGGACGAAGCGAGTCCAATTGATATTCCATGCTTGATTATACAATATACTTCAATTAACGCAATATAATACAGGAGGTACATAATGCAATTTGATGACGAGGAAGATGAGAAAAATTGATGGTCTGGTGGAATGCAGGAATATGATGAAGAGAAAGCGAGATTTGTAATTTAGGGAGGCCAAACTAATTGGTTGGTGCAATTTACGAATACATTCAATCTAATACTACCACTTCTACTATACTATATGTTCAAATGATGCAGCCTCAAGATCATATAGTTTTTCCATAAATTATGTGGAATCTAAATCTATTTGTAAAATGTTTATTCTCGACTCTTTACTGTTTTGAATCTAAATTATTAAGACTTTAATGAGACATGTATATTGCATTTGGGATTGATTTCTAAAAAATTAGAACATATGTAAATTTAACTCTACGAGTTAAGCCCTCAAATAAATCAAAAGTCTGAGGTTGCGACATGCAATAAAAATGGAAAATCTAAATACGAAAAGGTAAATCCAGAATCCACAATTGTAAAAACTAAAATATACAAAAATGTTGAGCGGGTTTCGTGAAGTCTTGGCGGGAGAAACACTACATCGGTGAATTTCCTTGCTTGTTGGGTTAACTTTTGTACTGTTTGTAGACCAGAAACGGCGTCTTGGTCTACTTAATCATCGAAGCGTGCTTCCGCATAATTAATAATGAACAAAAAGAGGGAAAAGTAACAAAGAAACAAGTCGAAGGGGTAAGTTTTCTCGAAACAAAGGACCGAGGTATTGAA
Organism: Helochares maculicollis; assembly: GCA_033557835.1. Classification (NCBI taxonomy): domain Eukaryota; kingdom Metazoa; phylum Arthropoda; class Insecta; order Coleoptera; family Hydrophilidae; genus Helochares; species Helochares maculicollis. Next base: position 2,469 of record JAWQRO010000417.1, read on the forward strand.
CAAGCCATTGTTAGAACAACGCCTCTCAAGAACAATTCCAGATTCGAGGTATCCACCTTTCGAGTGTTTCTAGTTTTAAGCAACCCAATTTTCAAGCACCCATGTCCTTAATGATAATGGCTAAAAACCGTACCCATTCATAACAGCAATTAAAGAAACCAGAAATATAAATGGATTTGTTCCCCTGGAAGGCACCGATGGTACTTCAATAGGTGAATTTTATTTAACAATTCTAGGAAACGAAAGGTGTGAATTTTTGTTCATTTCCAAATTTACTCTAATAACAATCCCAATAGTAGTCAGTGTATAATTTGCAATTTCTTCTGCTGAACCAACTATTATTTTCATATTACTGTACAGGGGTGCCTTTTTACTGCCGCTAACATGTGACAATCAAGCACCAAGTTTTCCTAGTGTTGCTAGTAAGGATATCGATCAAACCAGGGGCGACCATCTGCCATGGGGAATGTATTAAAGACACCTGCCGATCTACGCATGACCCCTTTGCATTTACCCTATGCACATACACTTTTATTTGAAGTACGAATTGTATTGTACATGTATATTGGCGGTCGTAAATAAAACACTGGGATGGCCTGAGCGATCCTATAGGCCTGCAACGAAGGGTGCACCATGAATCATGAAGTGGAATCTCTATAAGCAATAATTCGGAATAAAGCCCTGCAAGCCAACATACCAATGCCACCAGCACATCATGAAACCGTTTTCAAAACTAGAAAACTGTCTTCAGTGTTTGAGAATTTTTTCCAACTGGGAAAACGAGTCTAAACTATGCAATAACGTTGCAATTATGCTACCCTTCTGTCTAAAAATATCAAAATCATCTTTTAAAGTCTGACATTACTTGGCGCGTTAATCACGGAAGAAATCGTAAACATCGTCAGGTGTCTAATAATTTCAAATCACCTCGATTTTCAAATCCCCATCAAGAAAAAACGTTAGATCCAAGCTCCGTTTATGTAATTATTTAAATTAGGATTTATCGTAACATGCTGTAAGAGGAAGGTCATTTCAACGGACATCAGGTTCTGGCCAATGCGAAAAACTTTAAATTCGGCATATTATGTGTGTTGCAGCGTATTACATATTTACACGCTGGGCTCATTTCTTCGGTTGGCAAACCTGTTTTTCAAAAGATCAAAGAGAACACCTTTCATCCACACCCACTTACTCTTCTCATTCAAGAAAATAAGGAGTTGTTGGTTGGTCGAGAAATGTAAATTATGGCCATATAAAAAATTTGCGTACTCATACGTCTTCTTCATACGTAGGCAGACTTACAAAAAACGTGTCCGGCCAACAAATATGTATGTAAATATTCCGTTTTTTAGCACTTGCTGCTTCGTGACATTAATTTTTCTCCACGAGCTTTTGGCGCGAACAATTTTCAGCGCCTTTTCAAGTCAACTTTCTTTAAATTTCCCCATTCACATTTCGGAAACTTTTTTGTCCTCTCCAATAGTGCCACCAATTTTCTGTTCAGGTATGGAAATGTTTCTTTCCTATATTTTTATCACTGTGCTTAGGTTCCAAGTCTAGACTTATATGTTGTTTCGCGCCATTTCAGAGCGAAATTCTCCACTGTATAATTTTTTGTGCAATATAATCAAATTCTCTCGGTTTAAATATGCGAGAGTCGCAATGGTAATGCGATAATGAGTTGCACCATTCATTTATCTTATCTTGGCCTACTCTTTTAGTTTATCAAAATGAGCAGCCGCAGCACTCTGGATTATAAACAATATTATGTAGACTTATTATTATACACGCTATTTATCAACACCAGTCTGTTTTTTATTACTTAGTCGGCAAGCTAATCATTTGTATGTGATGCTTATACAACGCATTTCATGAATTAGTATCATATTTAGCCAATTAAAGAGATAAATTCTGGATCTTTGTCTTCGTGCATCAGTTCCTGAATGCTATATTTAACTTTGATGTTGAATTAGTGTGTTTGATACGAGTCTTTATTAAATTAGTAAAATCTTCTTAAGTATACTGTTTAGTTATCTACAAACGCAGCAGAGCAACATTCATACCTCGTTTTTGCCCACGTCATTTGTCAATGCCCTTAGTTTTATTTCGGAACAGTTAGAATGAGCAGCGGGTGTCCATTATCTCTCACTTGGACTGTATATACATGATGCTTTATGGTAAGAATTGACCCCCGACGTCTTTCAGCATGAAACCGCTTTTTCGTTTGGATTCGTCCCAGAACATTATTTACGACAATTTTTCTGCGTTTTGACTACTAAGACTTAGTTCCAAAATTGTTCTAATTAATCTCTCAGCTTCTTAGTACCTGAACTATATTAAATTGTGGTGCAAAACGATTATCTATCGAATAATTTTAATGGTTAAGGCCTTCTTTTATCCAATGTATTTACTAGGCTCATAAATCAAATTCAATGCTAACAGTAGCGTAGAATACGTGCTAAGAAGTCTGTGGTTCATTTCTATCAGCATTGTTCCCAAAGATACGAGGTGTGTTCAAAAAGTATCACGAATTTATTCATGAATATCTATTTTGTCCCCTTCAAAGTAATCCCCATGCGATATTATACACTTGTCCCAACGTTTTTTCCAATCTTCGAAGCACTTAAAAATATCATTTTCCTTTATCTTGTTCAGTTCCTCCTTCGATGCCCTCTTTATCTCGTCAATATTAGCGTAGCGTGGTCCTTTCATGGGCCTCTTTAGTTTCGGGAACAAGAAAGAGTCACAGGGGGCCAGATCTGATGAATATGGTGGCTGCGGCATCATTAGTGTGTTGTTTTTGGCCAAAAAGTCGCGCACAAGCAACGATGTGTGAGCAGGGGCGTTATCGTGGTGCAAAAGCCAATTTTTATTCTTCCTCAAATCCGGGCGTTTCTTGCGGATTGCTTCACGCAAATTGCGCATAACTTGCAGGTAATATTCCTTATTGACCGTTCTATCTTGTGACAAGGACTAACGATGCACCACGCCCCTGCAATCGAAGGAAATGGCAAGCAAAACTTTCACAGTCGACCGAACTTGGCGCTTGTTGCGTCCTATTGGGTCGCTGAAGGGAGAGGGTGGCGTCCCCACCACTTTCTAATAGGTTAGGTGTAGTTCTAAGTTAGTTTAAGAGTTAGTGTTAAGTATGCAACTGTAAAGATTAGTAATAAGTATTTCTAAGCCCTTGTACATACCATTGGGAAGTCATTAAATACAATAATATACAGTCCATAGTATTATTGGCTTGATCGTATTAACGCGCATGAGGTGCGTAATTTCGATTCTTGCTACATTTTTGGTCTTCCATTTTGATGACACATTTTCTGGTCTTCGAGTCGGATAAAACATGTTTGGTCCTTCGAGCTGGACATACACGTTGCTTCGGTCCAAGGTAGCTTCCCCGTATGCCACAGGCAACATTCGGAATGCAACCGCGCACTTAATTTCGTTTTTCACACAAAATTTGATACAGGTTTTTTGATCCATTTTTTGAATAGGTAAAAATCGAAGACGAGCCAAAATACGTGCAAGCAAAGCAGCTGTCAACAATTAACTGAACATTCAAAACGGCCTAACTTGTCGATATAAGTGAGAGACATGAGTACCAACATATCGCCACAGAAAAATCAAAATTCGAATATACGTAACCCGCGAAAATTCAAAATTCGCGATACTTATTGAACACGCCTCGTATACACATTTCTTATTTTTAAAAACTGTGAAAGGCAGCCTCTCTGCGGGACTTCTACTTTGTCTCTTTGCTTATTAAAGTTGAAGAGGCCGTCATTTGTCCCGTTTTAGTTTTTTTCTAATATGCAAGCTTAGAGATTTAATAATCAACATTATCGAATATTGTTCTCACTTCCAGTTCTTTACTAGAGCTTAAGCAGTATCGCACAACACGTGAAATAAATTGCCATTTGAAACCAACAAGCCAGCGAACAATAAATTGGTAAAAAATTAGGATATTCATAACGACTCCCTTCCATATTTGAATAAGGGATGATGATAGTCTTTAGCATTCTAAACTGTTGCTTATTCCACAGCTGATCGAATCGACCAGACTGTGGGGATTAAATATTGCACAGTCTGCGGAATCAGGCCAGTTTGGCGCGACTTCGATATCGACTCGCCCAGGCAAGAAACATCAGTTCAGTAAACAAAACCCACGACCGAAAAGTTGTGAAGTAACACAATGTATCCAGATTCATTCAGGAAGGCTAGGGGACTTCCCCTTCTTGTCTGTACGAATTTTGGGATCGCTATGCCGCTCAAGACGTGCAAACTTCAACTTGATTGCATTATTCCATTGTGCAAGCAATCCGAGTGCATGTCTGTGCCGGATCTTTACAATAGGCGCGGAACCCTGTTTGTTCTTAGCAGCTGTCTTGAGAGCACGCGTCGTTTACCTTCCTTGATATTAAATGGAATTCATTTATATACCCAACATCTTGCAACTTCTGTACGATAAGGAAGGGTGTCGCCCTCGGTTACCCCAGAAATTTCACCTTTTTGCCTTTCGCCGCAAGTACCATCTGACGTGTCTGGGACTGACTGCTACTGCAGCGAGCAAAGCGAGTTTTTACTGCGAGAATGCACCTTTTAGAAAACACGGAAGTGGAGCGATGGCTTACCTAGCAATTAACATAATCTTTACTTAAAATTCACTTAAACGCGGGATCATGGGTGATCAGCTTTCAATTTAATTTTTAATGCGAGTCCTTCATAAATAAGTTCATACATAAATTATATTAACCTAATTTTGTCAAGCTAATCATGGCAATAATGCGGAAGTGCGATTTTTTCGACAAGTTCGCTGCGGCAAACACGATGTAACTTACCCTTAGAGCCTACAGATGAAATCTGCACCCCTGTGCTTTAACACAAAAGTTGCCAAGTTGACAATATTCATAAAATGTAATAATTTTCTTGCGTTGCAGTTTTCAAATTCCCAACAATGGTGACTTAGAAAAACAAAATATTTGAGATAAGCCGTTATATGCAGCGGTTAGAGAAGCAAAAAAGCACAACTCAGATTTCCTTTTTTGCAATTATTACGAACACATATAAGAAGTCTTTGTCGGCTTCTCAAACAGGATTATTAAAAACTGTATATGGAACATAGTAGAACCGCCAGGATATTGTTTTTCAAGCAAGTAATTTTATTATTTAAATAAAAGATCGAATGAACTGAATAGTCTGCGTGATTTCTCATACATCTTTAAATAAAACTTTGAAAATCTTGCACTAAAGACAAATACAACGTAATCTTGAGCGCTAAGACACGGAATTATCACTATACGACTATTTTAGTTCATTTGAACATGATGTCTAAGTCTGATTAATACTGTTTCCATAATAAATGCGGTCCTTAGGACTGGACTAAAACTAATATTCATTTCCATATTGCCAATGACGAAGTTTGAGACATGTAGGCCCACCGAAAGTACCTGCCCAGTTTTCCATTTTTTCAAACCAAAAAACTAGAAGTATCGAAGTGTTAAAAACAATTAAAAGTTAGTAGGTACAACAGTTTGACTTGATCGGAGGGCCAGAATTATAAAATTTTGAACGTTACATTAAAATAGATGATCTGAATTGCAAGCAATTTTTTCCTATATGAGAGGAGAGACCAAATTTACAAACATGCATTTTGCGGCTTCAAAAAGTTTGAAACAACCAGGAAGTCATGAGGCGAAAGCAGTTTGCTCTCGTTTACTCGAGATCCGCTTGCTCTATCCTCACAGATTTAGGATGCATTTTGAAATTAGCCTTTTAAAATCTCAAAAATGGGAAGCCACGTCTTTTTGCCATTTTACAATTATAATATTAAGCGTGTTCCTTTCTTACTGCATTTCCACTCTGCAAGTAGACGAAGTTTCCTTTGCCCTTGATAGATTACTGTCAAGACTTATTTAGTTTTTGATATGGATATACTAAGATCTTCCGTCGTAAATTAACATTATAAAAACGCGGTCAATAATAGTTATTTTTAGACTTATATACAGAGCCTAGTTTTTATATGAACTGAATTATATACCAGCTAAATATTTTCAGTACACAGTGGAATTAAAAACGAAAACCGCAAGTGGTGCTCTACCTATCTAGAAAAACAAAACGTTTATACAGTAGGAAATTCAGAGCAAATCAAAAAACCTAGCAAGCGTTGCTTACGCGGGTATCGCCAGCTGCGATCCGTCATCCTTCGTGGATGATAATTGCGTTAAAAAGTGAACACAAAAAAACTAAAATCTGGAAGCTGATTTTGTTTCTCGTTTTTATTACATTTTGAAATTTTATTTTGAAGAGCGTACATTCCTTAACGCATCCGTGAGCGAATCCTGAGTAACCAAAGTTCATATGGTTTTTGTTGGTCTTTTAGGACTTACCGAGTCGCCACCCTTTCGAATATTCAAGAAATTTAGCTATTCCTGATTCGATTATTTGTGACTGGTCTGCGCTGGACTATTTTAGAAGGTTGTTCTCAAACTAGAAACATCTATATAAGACAACAGTATAAAGTGAACTCTGTTAGTGGGTATATAGAGTGAAGTGAAATTATAAAAGAAGTGATATGTGATAGCGGGGTATAAATATATAGATCTAAAAATAATTATTCAACTTATGTAAGCCAGTAGTTACAAATGGTATATAGAGTTTACATAAAATTGTAACTTATTTAAGTGCATTTTTAATGATTTGATGTGAATCCTAGTAAACAGTAAAAATACAATTAAAACTAAATAATCTTGAAGAGTGAAGATGTATTAAGGAATTACCATTCGGAATATCGTGGGTGAATTTAAAAAATAATACACGGCTATGATAGCAGTCATAGATCTGTATCAGCTTTGGCCCAACTATAATTACAGAAAAAACTTTACAGTTTTAATCAAGAAATCTACTAGTTAAAATACAGCTACCGCGTTGTAATTTTCTCAGCACATTACAAATTTGCAAACGCTAAAGTTTGACTTGACCAAAGCACTGCCAATATTTTTAATTTCGAAATTTCACAGGGAGTAATGAAAATAAAAAAACTTGCGTATACATGACAAATAATGAAAAATTTGTGATTAAAAATGACTTTAAGCCAATCACTAAATCGCACATCTTGCATTTTTTATTAGTTTTCACTTTAAAGTGTAATATTTTTCAAAGTTTCGTAAAAATATTTTAAATTATTTCTTTAAATACAAGACATTGTACGAAACCTGCATTGAGGTCTGCAGTTGTAGCTTTGTATATTACATTAAAATATGTATTAGTCAACACACATGCTAAGTGGTAACATTCCAGAGTTCTTATTTCTTCGAAAAGCGTGTATTTCTATGTCAAAGAGAAACAAACAAGGTTACCTGTTTAGTGCAGAATTAAATTTGTAAAAATTAATATTTTTGTCTCGCAGGGATACTGAATTACGCAATCCTGTTTCTAAAAGCTGAAATAATGTAGTTTTAATCAAATTTAGATTATTAAAATTCTAAACTTACTCATTCAAGCAAATCATATCGCTTCATCTATCGGTACTGATCAACTAAACATAGCGGTTAGCGTAATTGTATCTCGCTAAATTGCTAGTAACATAGCAACAGTGGTCAGATGGTTCTGTTTACAGACAGTGCCTTAAAAAGATTTAACTTAATTTCCAGTAAACCTATCTAATTTTAATATACCAATTATTTTGATGTTGTGTGAATAGAAAAGTATTTTAAGTATTCTCAATTTAAATTTCTAGTTCATTATAGATTAAACAAATCCAGGTAAGATATGGCACAGGAAAACAAATGTTTGCATCACAAAATGTCTAAGTATAGTATTTGTTTATGGAGCTTTAAAGAGTTTTAGTGTGTAAAAAGTGGAAGTCAACAAAAACATATCAGTAGATTTTACAACTTTGCTTTGATAAAGTCGAAAATATCATAAGCAAATGGTACGCTATATCATCTACATAAAGCAGGATTCTGAAAGAAGCCCGCTGTTTCGATGGTATATGAGTTGACGTACAAGCGAGATGATTAGAATTTCCTTCTGAAAACCAATCTGGACAATGTTAGTCAACCAATTTGGACAACGTTAGTCAACCAATCTGGACAACGTTAGTCAACCAATTTGGACAACGTTAGTCAACCAATCTGGACAACGTTGTTCAACCAATCTGGACAACGTTAAGCCAAACCCATCTATAGTGATTCGTGAGAGATTTCCGCCCACCATAGGCAAAATCAATCACGCCATTTTACTGGAAGACCATTCACATTTGAACCAACATGAATTGTATCCATCTTGCCCAGTAATTTGGTCAAATAAAAATCTGCAAATCCAAAATTATTAAACCTAAATAATTGTTAAACACTGAAGCAATTTTTTAAAGTTACATTCCTAATCATAAAAGAAAAAAAAGCATCTTTCCAAAACCTTTGGTAAACAATTGCCAACCTTATATGTCAATTTAATTTTCCTTTTTTTTTACTAAATATCTAGACTAATAAATTTATAAATATACCATAACACGGTTTTCTAGATTTTCCGTAAAAATATATTGTGGAAATGACTTTAAAACAGATTATGAAGTCAATAAAAAAAAAGTGTCCACTGACACATGAGAAAGAGAAATGAAATGTATTCTGTATCATTGTATTTATTAATAATAAATATTATTCAAACAGGCTCGATATAAAAACTAAAATTCCAAAAAATAAAAAAAGCAAGTAAACTCAGTTTCCGGAACCTGCATTAAAAACCCAACCCAACCCATCAATCACGAAAAATTATAGTTCATTCAATATTTGTCAAAGTTGAGCAAAGGAAGCGAAGCTGTTACATCACCGAACAGATGATTGGGTGAATTTTAGCCAAGCCATATGTTGAGATGTGTGCTTAAGAGAGAGAAACAGCTACATTTGTGTACATAGTTATAATTACCATACAATTCGCGCATTTAGAGGCCTTGGAATAAGAATTTGAAATATTGATCAAAGATCATGAACGGAAGTTGGCAAAAGGAATTTTAATGTCCATATTAAGCGTTTTCTCGGCAAACAGGTGACATAGAGGGCAAAATGGGCAACGCAAAAATAGAATTCGGATAAGAAAATGCAGTTCTAGCAAGCCTTGGATTTGCTGGCGCCATGTGAACAGCGCACAGTTCACTGAAAAAAGATAATAATTTGAAAAGCCGGCAAACATCGCTGCCATAGGCTAGTTCGAATTTTGTAAACAAACCATGCAGCTCCTAAGATATGGATGAGATCATCTCCAACCGACTCTAGCTGCGATAGAGATGAATGAAGCGATCAAGCGTGCTTGGTGGGATAATTTTGCACGGACAAATCGTTTCACGCCATAACCAACTTGTTTAGAAATTCAATTACATAAACCACAAATATTTACTAAGTACCTTGCATTGAACTTGAAATGACCATGCATTCCTAGGTATACTCATTTGTTTTAAGAACTTGCAGACTTTTATATTTATCATTCAAGCACAGCTGCTGTGATTCCAATACAAACGTCAAAAATTTACAGCGCTCAATTGTTTTCGTTTAGAATAAAGTGGCATTTTTCAGATAAGTTATTACTTATTCTGGGCCTTATAAAATATAATGCTCTCGTGTGTTTAAATTGATATGTAAGTAATGTTTAAAAATATAAAAATATTTTAAAAAACGATAAGAACGAAATTTGCATGTATACTTCTATAAATATGATTAATTTATGGTTTGATAACTATAATGTATCCGCTTCCTAAATAAATACCCATAAAATATAAATTCGCGTGAAACACAGCGTTTAATGAAACATAAACAAAAGCGAATCGCTAGGCTGAACAACTTATCAAACTGACCCAACAATAAGATTGCCCGCCATGTTGTAAACAAATGCAGGGTGGTAAGTTGATGTCTTGTAGTCCGCTGTGCAACCTGCCGCCTCGCTAAGGAGCAGAAAATTCTTACCCGACCAAGAATAAGGGACCATTTTATAAGTGTGGTATGCCGCAAGGCTATCACGATTTTTAGTAGCATACTTTAATTTTTATACAGAATGCCACTCACCCTTCGACTTTCAAAAAATCAGATCCTGTGTTAGAGAAATAATTTGCCATATCCTGCAAAGGTATGCCCGTTTAGGGCTTCGGACACACTTCACAACTCAGTTCTGTAACCACTTCTGCTCATAACTATACGATGAAATCCGAAGGCGTACTAGACTGCAGTCTCCCGCGCTGTGAATCCAAACCTGCGCGAGGCCCTATTCGATACCAATCGGCACTCCACGAACAAATAGTCAGAGCCGTACACATGCAGGTCGTAAGCGTACGCTTGCAGTGTTCAACAGAGTCGGCTTTGCCACAATCCGGATACTCCGGTATTACTATACCAAGTATAGTAAAGGAAAGGTATTAGGACCATGAAAAAATTCGACCGTTTGAGGTGGAGCGATGAAATTTGGTAGACGGCTCCCGGTAGTGCCTGTTTACCTACATAGTTTTGACATCTTTCCAAGTAAACTAGCCGTTTCAGTAGAGTTATTGACTTGTAATTTGTTACACGCTTAAAAGACACTAAAAAAATCTTATATATGTGGTGTCAACGCGAAAGAGTCACTAAAAGCGGACATTTTATCAAAAGCTTTTATTACGAAAATTGCAATTATTTGGCAATATTTTCGGCTGAGCTGCGATAGAATGAAGAATTGCCGTGAATAACGCACTCATGCATAAATTTTAATTGGGTTATCGAGCCAAAAAATAGGAAAAATTATCAAAATAAAAAAATAATTATCACTGTTTAATACAACAACAGCTAATGTTTATAAATGAGCCTAATAGCTCAGCGGGAAGACATCCTCTTCTTGATGCTAAGTTCTGGCCTTCGACCCTGTCCGCCGGCGTTTAACTTTTTTTTTGCTACAATTGATTTTAAATCCTATTTCTTCTTCTGGTGGGTATGTATAAACTAAAAAATAATGTAACATTTCTTTGCTACATTTGTAAAATTAAGCAATGTTATAAAAATTTATTGGTAGTGTACAAAATATTATGTTTGAAAAGTAAAGTTGGTTAAAAACATTTGAAGAAACATTTTTGGTTGGCTCTAGAAAATACATTTATGTATTATTAATTGCAGGTATTTTCATGCAGTACATATATTTATACGGGAAAGACACGCCAGATTTTTTTACAAAAAACTTGGTATGTACAGGATTTTGGATTAATAGTTTGCAATACTTAAGCCACATTTAGATTGCTCATTTATACTCGACCAGGTATTTTCCATGAATAAATAAAAATGTTGAAAATTTGACTAATTTGCGACTCCTTGCATAACAGAAATGATGGTGATCAGACCATGCTGGGCTAAAGAACAGCATCTTTATTTATTAAATTACAAGCATCGCAATTAAAACAAGTCGTTAGATCAGTCAAAATTTCATGATTTCACAAAAGCAAAACCTTCCTTGAGAAATAGAAACAGAAAAAAACAACCACTCTAGCCAAATTTTACTTCAGCGCGTTCTTCTAAACAGAAGTCAGAAGGCTATATTCTCAAAAAGGGGCTGCGTTGTGGCCGAAGGAGTCGGGAGTCCACCCAGATTAAGATGGCCAATCAATTCATTTGCCGAATATAAGACAACAGAATTGGATGGTATATGCTCGGCGATGCTGAAGACAAGGCTTGTCACTCCTGGGGCGTCTGTGCAGGTTGTTTAAATGCTGCATGATGTTAGGACATGGAGGAAATCACGGATGTTATTCGTACAAAAACCCGGAAAACAAACGTATACTGAGTCAAAGTTGTATAGGCTAATCAGTACTAAGTAATTTTCCATGAGGACCCTGAAGAGACTAATCGGAAGATGAAAGAATATACTTAACAGGTAACCAGTCCAAAAGAGACCACATACCTAGCAAGTAAGGAAATCTACAGAAGGGACACTGCTTCATACAGAGGCATGGGTGGAGTAAACAGTACGTGCATGCGCCCAGAGAGGCATAGATAAGACTGCCCTTAGAAGGAGTGTCTATGCAAACACTGGGAGGGAGAAGGAATAGAGGTACTGGTGAGGAGGGACTGTTCGCAAGACTTTGTATTGTCACAGCTTCTGTCCCAAGGAAATTGCTGTGGATGTATCGTATCCTGATACTGCCGGTGATAACATATGGTAGTCTAGTATGGTGCACCAGGGTGGCGTAGAGGAAAATCAGGATGAACTTTACATCCAAAGGCTCCCTTGTCTAAGCATCACAGGTACTTTCAATACCACCACAAGTTGGCAGTAGAGACTCTTCGAGATCTTTTGCCCCTGAATGTGGTGGTGGAGGGAGAAGCAATGAGAGGAGCGATAAGACTAATTAACAGGTGACAATGACTCGGCAGACAGGAAGTGGGCCAAGCAAGAATCCTGAAGAAAAATCTGCTATAAAAAGAGTATGATCTTGGGAAAGCGGGGCGAAACGGGACCCAAGTACTACCTCAATGATACCTTAGAAATATTACGGTTTAATAAGGAAATATTGGTTGGCGATAGATTAACAGTCTCCAATGGATGCTTATTTTGGTATGTAGATGGCTTTAAATCAGCAAAAGGTTGTGGAGCGGGAGTAAACTCTGAAAACCCAAGCGTAAGAACATACTACTCACTGAGAAGAGGTACAACGGTGATGTAGGCAGAAATCACAGTAGCTTTTGTGAACAAAACGATCTACATCTGCTCGGATTGTCAAGCGAGAGATTAGCGACAAATCCACAACGTAGAGATGCGGTGTAGGGAAGGATACCCTGGCGCACTTCTTCCGCAGCTGCCCTGCACTGGCGGTACCAAGGAAACGAGACCTGAGAAAACATGAGTTGACTCAGGATGAAGCCAAAGTGTTCCCCATCAAAGACCTCGCAAAATTTCTGCAGGGAACTGCACTACTAAAGGAAATCTAGCTATAGGGGGCTAGGGTACAAAGGGCCAAAAGCCTAATTGTCCAGGAGGTCTCTAGGCCACGTAAATTTACACTATACAAGCATATCTAAGTCATTCAAACAAATATCAACGAAATGGGCATATTATCTATGATAGGTCTCTGAATTCAAGAAATACCACCATAAAACATTTGAAACGTTTCCTTTGTAAAATTGAACGCTAGTTAATTTAAATACATTTTAGGTAACTAAAAAATCTAGCGCTTGCTGAGCCGTAGTGATTAATCTCCTATCCTTCTTGCAAGTCGATTTGATAATTGCAGTTAGCTGCACAAAAACTCGTCAGAAATATATTCACGCAAATAGCAAAATGGCGTCAATATCGTCTCATCTTAGAAAAGACTTATTAGGTTGAATCATATACTTTTTAATATAGTTTCTAATAATTGTCAAAAGAAAGTCTTAACGTGGTAACTTTTTTCGCTACAAAATAATATGGCCAATTAAAATATACAATAAACTTAATAAGAATCCTTAAAACGTGTTTCTTATGGATAAAGAGTGTTGGTGAGGTCGTACAGTTTGCATTGTAAGAAGAGGTTGTCAAAGTTTCTAGGTAGGCCCTTATGAAGTCGTCAAAAGATCGGTATCAGGAATTAATGGCTAAGTTATCTACTGGTCGAAAAACCCAACATGAAGTGATACCGGAGAGATAATTGAATTTGTTCAATGGTGTTAAACACTACTGTTGGGCACTTTGACATTCGCAATAAGAAACCTATCGCAGTAAAAATTCGAAGACAATATAAGCATGCCGAAATATTTCGACAGCAAGTGTATGTTGTAATTGGATATCCGGGATCGTAGCCTTTTGTACTTCATCACCTAAGACAAGTACTTATTCAGTCCACATACACTTCGATATGAAATGTCTTAATGGCTCGGAGGGATGTTGATATGATATATTCGGCAATTTCGAAGTTGAGCTTTCAATTGGACAGCCCGGACTAGGAAGTAGAGAGAGAAATAATCAAGAAACTTTTTCAAAGTTATTAAGGCCTTGAATTGCTGTTACAGCTCCAGAGCCAAGCGACGACTCTGGAATCATCTTTTTTTCCTCACTCCAGAAAGTGCTACTCCTCTATTCCTCAGCTGCCAAAGAAAATTTAAATGTTTGTGGGTTATGAATGCAAAAAGCTTGTGAAGAAAGGTACTTCCCAAGCATGTTATCCAAGGCTAGGCTTGACTGGGCAGCGGAAAATATCTTCGGCCTAATCGAGACATGCAATTTTAAAAGGAAAGTAGTTTTAAACCTACTCCATAGACAACTCACTCTACTTTCATACAAATTAAACATAGTGGTTGACTTCGACAACATAGCTGGTATCTGGAATATTTAACATGTTGAAGTACCGAGAGAAATCAAGCGCGTCCACTGTAGCCTCTTCGCTGTCTAAAAGCTTCTTAAGGGCATTTGAGAACAAACTGAAGCCTTTAGAGAAGGCTATTCAGTATAAAAATCTATTAGGTCAAAAAAAAAAAGAAGTTGACGAAATGTGTGTCCATATAAATTTAGTACAAACACTACTTTTAATAAATATAATACTTCTATAGGTCTATATAAAAAGTAACAGCAAACTAGACTACAATATTAAAAACAAATGATATTTTTAGTGACAAAATATTATATTCGTAAAAAATACAAAACTACAACGCTTTAAAATTATGTATTTAATATTCCAAAAAAATACCCGGAAAGTGAGAAAGGCAGTGCAGATTCGACCTGTCCGTTAAGTTTTACATAGACAATAGTTTTTGAGCTAATTTGCAACATACTCATTATTCTCAAATGGGAGAAATCTATGCCGAGATGGGGAAATGCCAGATATTCTTTCCCGGCTTTTAGAACTGGGTGTAATTGGGAATAGAAAGTGAGCTATACATCAAAGCAGAGAAAATATATTTTGTGAGCTTTGACAACCTGCTGAATTAAAATGAAGAGACCGGCAATGTTTGTCGGAAAGCAGATTATACGTCGTTATGATAATGCTCAGTCACGTGCTTTTATGAGGCTAGTCAAAAGATCGCACAGATAGTCTGAAAAATGCTATTACATGTTTTTCTATCCATACCCAATTTTTTACAGGAAAAAATTAAAATGAAGCAGGTATTTTAAAAATTATGTAATAGTACTGCAATTTTGAGAAAAAGTTTATTCAGGAAGGCCAGGAGATTTTAAAATGTAAAAATCTATTAATAATTTATTAGCAGCCAAAATTTGTTCTGTTCAATTTAAATTTTGAAAGACAAAAAAATAATTTTTGTGAGTGCATAGATGTCGTTGTTGTACCTCGCGGTGTAAGTCTGAAGCTGTATAAATTTCATTGGATCACATAAACGAATTGAACAATTGAAATTAGACAGGCAATCTTCACTCACTGTAGATAATACATTGCTAGAATAATTATCAACATTAAAAGTTTTGTATTTAGAAAGTGAATAAATTTGCATTGTAAAGCATTTATCAGTGTCCTTGTTAATAAAGTGATTCATTTTATTACAATACATCAGTAGATTCTATATTTATAGAATTTTATAATTAGACAAATCGAATATCGGATTTAGTTTCATCCCGTGATTTTACTACAGGACATTTTCAGGGCTCACCATAAATTTTCGTTTTTGTCACTTAAATAGCTTAAGTTAATATACGACGTGTGTTCAAAAAGTATCACGAATTTTGTGTTTTTAAAAAACTATTTATTTATTCATGAATATCTATTTTGTCCCCTTCAGAGTAATCCCCATGAGATATTATACACTTGTGCCAACGTTTTTTCCAATCTTTGAAGTACTTTAAAAAATCATTTATCTTTATCTTGTTCAGCTCCTCCTTAGATGTGGAGAATATGGTGGCTGTGGCATCATTAGTATGTTGTTTTTGGCCAAAAAGTCGCGCACAAGCAACGATGTGTGAGCAAGGGCGTTATCGTGGTGCAAAAGCCAATGCTCTTTGTCATTCACATCTTCTCGGCCTTCTGAGAACATTTTGTACCACCAATAAAGGTTGCTTCGGTCCAAGGTAGCTTCTCCGTATGCTACAGTCCACATTCGGAATGTATCCGCGCACTTAATTTCGTTTTTCACACAAAATTTGATACAGGTTCTTTGATCCATTTTTTGAATAGGTAAAACTCGAAGACGAGCCAAAACACGTGCAAGCAAAGCAGTTGTCAACAATTAACTGAACATTCAAAATGGCCGAACTTGTCGGTATAAGTGAAAGACATGAGTACCAACATAACGCCACAAAAAAAAATCGAAATTCGAATATACGTAACCCGCGAAAATTCGCGATACTTATTAAACACACCTCGTATATTATGTTGGTATCTTCTAATTGGATAGAAAGATAAAAATGGAAAACGCCAGAAATTGTTTTCATATTCTACATTTGAAAATCACAGTATTTTGCATCCTCAAAAAATTTTTTCTTTAGTTAATGCATTGTATTCTCTTTTATTTTATATGATCCTTTGTTGTGTTATATATTGTCATTGTCCTTTTAATTTCTCTCGTTTTGTCTCATAAGCTTCGTGTACGTTTAGGTTTTCTTCTAGTTCTATCACTGATTTATCAATTTCAATTAGTAAGACATTGTTGCAATTTTTATCGATTTCTCATAGATGATACCTTAGCCCTACTTTACATGTAATTTTTCCACGTCGATACATTCCCTTTGGTTAAATCCTTCTTTTACTTTTTTGGCATTAGATTTTATTTCTGACTGAGATTATTTGCAATTTTCAAATTTTCCTTAGAGACTCCTTTTATCCATGAGTGTCAAGATTTTCGCTGTCACCCATTGTAGCTTAGGTCTAGTCTTTTATTTTTGGAATATTGACTTGGTCAGCTACGTTTAATTGAAAACTTCTATTTTTGTTTTCGCACAAATGATTTTCACGATGTGAACTAACTTTTACGTAATTGTATCGATTTAATTTGGATTATTCCTTTTTCAATGTTCATTTCCACGATTATCTGATCTTGATCATGAACCAACATCTATTTCTGGGTATTGCATTTTATTTCTTTATTGTTTATTTATAGCGATATGATCTATTTGATTTCTGATTACTTTTTCATTGTTGCTTAGGGAAATTCACTATAAATAGCTTAAAAGTTAATTCCGTTCCCAACTATTCAATTTTAATTGCTTGTATTTAACGAGATTTTAAAATAATTGCTTGTAAGATTATATGGAATAAAATAGTAGATTTTCATCATCGATTATTCAGTTCTCTTAGATACGTTTAAGCAAAGGATGGACAGTGACTTCAAAAGAAGTTCTGCTCTTGAAATAATAAGAATAGTTTATACAATTTTACTTTAGCACTCGTGTTGAGAAAATATAATAAGTTAAAAATAAAAATAAAAATGGAAATTGCATTTTTAATAAGATTTACTCATTTTAAGGTCTCTTAAATACAATTTAATTATTTTTGAAAATAAATACTATTGCCTGTTAGCTTGTGACATATTTTGCTTCCACTATTTCTTCAAATCCACTGAACCAATTTCAACCAAATTTTCTACTTAAGAATTTTCCGTCTCTGCACAGATCTGATACTTTGGGTAAATCGCTAAATAATAAATGGAAATAATACCTAATTTAAAGGAGAAGAAAGGTAGTTGAAAAATATTCCGAAACAAAAAGGCGAAAAAGTAAGAAGGAAATTGAAAAGCGACAAAGAAATTTAAAATAAAATTTGGTCTTAAAAGTTACTAATAATTACAGAGAAAAAATTCATTATTCTACGACAATTTTAACTAGATAAGATAAACCCAGAAATACAATTTGCTAAACGTAAAATAAAAAAGCGACATATAATTATAAAGGCAATCATTTGATTGGACCAAACAAGGCCGTATAATAGTAAGGCCCGGAAAAAGACAAATGCTGTAGACATGAGATTCCTTGGAAAAAGGAAAAAAGAAAACCAAAAGAGGCACAATAAGAAATGAAATATACTAGCACAACAAACTCTAAAATTTTCAGTTTTAAGTAATGGACCTTCTACGCAAACAGTGTATTGTAAAAGCCGAAGCAGCTTTAAGCTGACATCAAAAATGTTATATCATCCAAAGTGCAAATTACATTCCATGAAACTTGATTTCTTTATAAGGACACTTCTCGCCTCCATCATAATATTCGCGATCGCAAATCGCCAACAGGGTCATCGACCCATTTAGGTCAAGTTGTACTTTAAGTAATGAAAAAACGCTTCATATGCTGGGTCTTCTTCAGTACGCACTAAGGACTTCCTCATAGGTAAAATATCAGACTGGTCAAACTTGAAATTTCAATCATATCCATTGCAGGTAATTTAGATTAATCAAAAAGCAATTTGGCTCACGCTGTGAGAATTTTTAGGAAACAAATGTTTTTTCTTTTGACATTCAGGTATATAATTCAATTGAAGAAGTTTTACCGAAATAGTTAAACTTTGTATTTCGACTCTTGCGTCTTATCGAGGTGAACATACCATGTGTAGAATATAGCGTGGTTTATATGGGTGATTGCTGTTTGTTGTAATGACACATCCATTACATTAGTAGCCACCTGGTGGTGCGTCATCCCCTTACACGCACCAGTCTATCGATTGATAGTGACGACAATGCTTTGAGCCCCAATCCATATAGAAAACTTGCATCATGAATATATTCGATATTTACGACACTAGCAATTATTCTACTTAAGGGGTGGATACTTTTCGAATATGAAAAATATTAAATTTACACCACTACACTACAATGCATAAAAACTTACCATGCTTAATGTAAATTTAGCATTTAGATTTTCTGTGAACTAAGGTAGCAAAATCTGTCATTGAATGTAATAAATTTGTCAACAAAATTACACCCTGAAATTTAGAGGCTGCAAATTTACAAAATATAAATGAAATGCTTATATCCAAAAGCATATTGATAGTTTTAATAATATTTACAAGAAAAGTTAAATAACATAAAACATTAGCTTTTAACACAAAGTACTTAATGAGTTGGCTTTTAGTTAGAACTGCGGGTGATGCCACATTTATTTACATTAATATGCAAGCGACGTTTCACATCGACACACAGTTCAGTGTGTCTTTGTATGTATTATTTTACTTTCTAGAATGCACATGTTACATAATTTAAAAGGGTGACTTAAGTACATAGCATAAATAGCATGTGTACTTGTGTACTTATTTCCGGATACATTTATATGGAGGCTATAAATAATATACAAGAAACAAATATAACGTAAGTAGTAGAATACCTAAACAGATTACGTCCACATGCTTAATAACTAAAAAAGGCAATTGGATAATTATCCAATACTTCTGGATAATTTATTTGTGCAGTAATGACGACTTTGCATAACATTTTTCAATAAAAATAGCCTGTATCTGGTACTTAATATTGTACATCTTTATACGAAAATAATTGGTTAGATTTTCATAATTTTTATGTTTTTATTTTCTAAACCAGAAAAACTCGCCTTTGTTTGTTTAGGAATTTAGGATCTGAACTTCTTAGAATGATCTTTTACCATTAGATGGAATAATTCATTACAATTTTACTACAATAGTCTATCAAAAATCAATTTGAACTCTAAATATCCTTTGATATCTCATTTATACTGCTATCAAAATGTTTGTACTTTTACAAACTTATGGTGCAAGCAACAAACAAGGAAGAAATTTTAGAAATATTGTTTCTATTAGGATGAAGATGACAATAGATGTTTTCGTAAAAAGTTTTCTACCTTAAAACCTAAAGATGCCATAGATATGAAAATTGAAGTTTTACGAGTCTTCCTTCAAAATTAAAAAACCTCTATTTGCGCGTTTTTAAAACGTTTAATGAAAAAAGGTTAAATGGGTGGCAAAAATATTCGTTCTTATAGGATTTCAAAATACGTCGATGCTATCGATGACAAATAGCGAAATTTCTCTAAATGTTGTTGTTATCGCCCAAGTAGGACTCTCCAAAGCTGAAAACTGGCCGAGCTTTGGCCCAGTTGTCATTTGCCTTGGGAAGCAGCCATTGGGCAAAGCATAACTCGAGGTTTGGCCCAATTGTTTGAATTTGTTACATTAAGCCTTGGGAAGTAACCACTTGGCAAGGCCTGGCCTGAGGCCTAATCTAATTGTTGGTTTTGTTACATCAAGCCTTGAAAAGTAACAATTAGACAAGGCTTCCCCAATCGATTCTTTTGGTTACATCAAGCCTTTGAAGATATTCAGCTTGAAAAAATTTATTGATTTCGTTACACTAAGCTCTTATAAACAACGAATAGATATTTAGGTTGAGGAAAATGATCATAGTTTCATTTTAATATCAATAAGGATTTTGATAATATTTCGATTTTATGTACTTATGTTTGATTAAATTAAAAAATTGTAAAATCTGTTTTTCCATTATCAATAAGTTAAGTACTCAAATATATTATTTTTAAATAAATATTCCTATAATCCATATTTAGAATTTAATATTAATAATAAATTTAAATAGTTCATAATTTGTTTGCAGTGAATATGGAGACTATATACGCTATATACTGCGTATAGATCCCACGAGAGCGAGCCACTAAATAATAACCATAACCTATAAAAAATTCTAATACAGGTAATAAAACAATATGTATCATAAACATCTTATTTGCTCAGTATTATTATAGAACATAAAACCTAAGATATGAGAGGATACAAATAGCAGCGATTTGAGTGGACGAATTAACCAAAAAAAAATGTCGAATGTAATAATTACGACATCCGTGAACTTGATAATAGTTACAGAGAATTTAAAATGGGTCATTGTAAGTTAAATAAGTTATAAATAATATGTAGCTATAATTGAGCAAATCAAATAATTAATAATGGTATATTACATTTTACCAACAAATAATGCAATACTGACAATAAGCTCCAAGAACAGGTTTTAGATAATAGATTTCTCTCTAAAATAGTAAAACAGATAATAAATAATATCGACAAGTGACTTTTAACAATGGTAGATGAACTGTTGGCAGTTTCAAGAAGTGAAAGATATAATACATTTCCACCAACTGTTGTAGGTTTAATTATTTTATTTACACCATTTCATAAAATATATATTTGGCATTCAATTATTTCAAGTAAAGTAAATTTAAAAGATTGATTAAATTTAAAATTTCAGGAAACTCCATCTAGAACTATAACTGATGGCTGTCCTGAATACTTAAAAGCTGTAAAGAAATTATGGATGCTAAAGGTACAATTATTGCATAGCGGTATTAGATGTAAAATTAATAATGTGGGAAATTAAATTTTTGGCAGTATCAGTACTTATGGTATGATGAGAGGTTAATTTACTATATTTATCTAAAATTTAATCATATCATATATGGAGTATACATTCAATAAATAATAAAGCAAACGACGCACCTATAACACGTACAACTTTCTACAATATAAAACATTTGCTATACCAAAACATTTCATTCTTTTGTGTTTTTCAGAAGGATAATTAGGGCAATGGAAACAGGGAAAATATGTTGAATCATCCAAACAACATAGAATTTTATGTAGCTCTCCAGTTTTTTGCAAGATCAATTTTTGATAATGTTGATAATTTTGTTCTCGTTAAACTTATTGGCTGCTTTAATATAAATAGCATGAATAGATGCTTGAAAATGATAATAGGCAGGAGATATTTTATTATTCACCTTAAAAGATCCCACCTATGATATGGATTCTTTAAGCAAAAGTAGCTCCGTGAATTGAAAATTAATAAGCCAGTATCCACCACTTTTGATACAGGATCTGAAAAAATATTTTTCCTTGATGCCATAATTTTAAAACTTTATTAAAAAGGCTTTTGCTAATACCTCCAACATCCAATAATCTCAGAAAAATTCAGCACAAACTGTTGATCAATTTAGGAGAGTGAAATATTATTATATGAGCTACGCAATGATTATTAAGTATATTTGTCGATATGAAGCTGGAAGCTATTTTTTATGAGAGCTCTTCTATTTACAAAACCGAAAAAGTATATAGAAATAAAAATTTTAAATTCTTTACAAATTAAGACATCTTCGTGTGGTCATTTTGCTTATTTTGTGTTTAGCATAATTTTATAAGTGTAAATTTAAAAATAATGTATAATAGGTAGCCTGAATATTATAGTATTATTCCTACTTGTGAAATAAGCCATTTCTATTCAATCACTTCTTATCAAGAAAATCACTTATCGTACAATGTTAACACTTTTCGGTCAATGTATTGACGGACAAAGGCGCTGCTATCTAGTAACCCAGTACATTCATAAAAGCTGATCAATGGAATTTAATCAATAAGAGTCGCCGATCAGACATGTGATAAAACCTGAATAGCTCCAAAGCACTGAGGAGGTCAAGTCAACGCCACCGCTCTGTAATAGCGCTGGTAGTAAATTGCCCGATATTTTTAAACCGTTTAATGTGTGCCAAATCAACGAAAACAAAAAGCGTTTCATCAACCATCCTCTTTGACACAAATTTCCCTACTAACTATTACGTAAATTATTCTTGCCTACGAAAATAGATCGTTTAAAAATAGAATGGCGCTAAAGCACTTGAAATTTCTGCAAAACTTCAAATGCAGCACTTGCGCATCCACCAAACTCTTCATATACTTCTCATTCGCAAACTAGTAGTAGACAATCGGAGATCTGATGATAACTATAGATGAATCAGATTCCACCGGAATTTCGTGTGGTTTGTAAAATTACCTTCCCAAATTCACAACGTTAATCGCGACCGCAAAGCAGCAATTCGTTTGAAATTACCGGGTTCGGAGCAGTCAGTCATAGCTGGCTGTCTGTGTTATTCATCGACAAGCTTACCAATCTCGCGGACGGACTTCATACTAGTTTATCTTATGGAAGATTTAGTTCAGGTTTTTACCCTTTTAACTTGAGTTTTTCTTGATCTATATTTATTTAAACTATTTTTAAACGTAGTTGAATAAGGTCGGTATTAGTTTTCTGACTATTTGTCACTATGTCAAAGCCAGGAGATAGGCAAAATTATTCCCAAAGTTACAAGTTGGTTATTGTCGGAGGCGGTGGTGTCGGAAAATCTGCTATAACTTTGCAATTTATACAGGTAAGTCTGTGTATTTTTAGTTTGTTTTTCTCACCAAGATACCAAATAATCTTTATTTTATCATTGCACAACTCCCAAAGCTCAGGAAAAATTCTTATCGCCCCAGAATGTTAACGGCCTTTATATGGAAGTGAAAATGTTTATAACCTTGTTAGTCCTACACATTTTAATTGAATAATGCACAAAATTAATAAGCGAATAGATGAGTCCAGCTGCTCCTAAACTTTCTTTGTTGGACCATTAAAACCTCTTGCAACCCAATTATATGCTAATTTAGAAGCAATTTTTTAAACGTAATTCTAGAGGTACTTACGCCAACTCGATTTTGATTAAACTTTAATATTTTATTGATGTAAATTACTTTTTAGGAAACTCGCCTCTTCGCTTTAAATAAACAAAACATTCTGCTTTCTGATGTCATTGATAAAAACCTGTCAATTTGGTGTAATCAGCTATTTTAAGACATTGCTCAAATTGCGCTTTCCACAGACATCTGCATAGTCAATGCCGTCCTGGAGAACCCCATTATTTGTTTATTTCTTTATTAAAAGTAGGCTTGGGTTTTGAATTTGGTGGCCTGCCAAAACACAGCCCATTAAATGTCAAGCCTATCATTTCATGAAGTTACGTTTTTTAGACTCTGAATAATTTTTCGTTTTGATTTAAAAAATATGAAATATAAATACATATGTAACATTTGCTCATCAAATCTATAAAAATATCTGTAAAAAAACATTCCTTTATGAAAATGTATACAAATTCTTAGGGTATTTATAGTAAATTTCTTTAAATTTATCATATCACAATTTTTTATTAAAACAGATTTAAGTGGACATAATTGGTAGTTTCAACTATATTCAGCAAGTTTTCTTTCCTACATTTGCTACCACACTCAGTATTCGGGTTGAATTTTTACCTATATCCTATATGATGTATACTACATGTTAGGGCATTTTGATCACATACACAAATGAATGTACTAATTTTTTACAGAGTTATTTTGTAACTGACTACGATCCAACGATAGAAGATTCCTATACGAAGCAATGTGTCATCGACGATATTCCAGCAAAACTAGACAGTAAGTATAAATAGAATTTGTCAATGTACAACTCAAAACTATTTTGGAAATGAGAGATTTTTTGAGTAACAGTTTTTAAGGCTTCTGAAAATAAGAATGCTTATTGAAATTTGTTTTGAATTATGAATAGAGGTAATGTAATCTTTTTTACAGTTTTGGATACGGCGGGTCAAGAAGAATTCAGTGCGATGCGAGAGCAGTACATGAGATCGGGTGAAGGTTTCTTACTAGTCTTTTCTGTGACAGAAAGGGCCAGCTTTGACGAAATGTACAAATTCCATAGGCAAATCTTGCGAGTGAAAGACCGAGATGAATTTCCAATGTTGATGGTTGGAAATAAGGTAAACTTGTGGCATTTTACAAAACTTGCATTACAAATATCAGGCCAAAATAATTGCCTCTTTGTGCATTCTACACCATTGCTCCTCTCCAGATTCATTTAGTTTTCCATCAACAACTTTTCTCCTGTTTTTTAACTGTTTTGTTTTTTGATATTTGATTTCATTTCTAAGAAAGCAAAATAATATATTGCACTTAGCAAAGTGTTAATTCATACAAAATTTTGTTTTCATTCTATAAAGGTTGATTTAGAGGGTCAGCGAGCAGTTTGGAGTGAGGAGGCGCAATCCCTAGCACGTTCTCTGAAAATTCCATATATCGAATGTAGTGCCAAAATGAGAATGAACGTAGACAACGCATTCTATGAACTTGTAAGAGTGGTAAGGAAATTCCAATTGTCGGAACGACCCCCAATGAAAACGAACAGTAGCAAGAAAAATAAGAAGAAATGTTGTGTGCTTTAATGCTACAGTTGTTAAATATAAACCTCATCATTCGACTTACATATACATCACTTGCATCAAAAATTTTACATTATTAGTTTTCATTTTTAATGCGAAAATCTACTATGGAGTAATATATATGTTTATTTCGTGAGCTTTGGAAAGCAAAAAACTTTAAATGGTGTTGCATTCGCATAAAATGCACAGTAAGCAACTTTTCTTTTAATTCTTATAAAAATCTACATGAAAATGCAAGGTTTCTTTATTATTTCTCATAAATATTACCGGAAAAATGTATTTATAAAATTTTATAATTATGACAATTAAATTATTGAAACAATAAATAATACACTAGACTCTTTCTAACAGCCTCAAAAACCATGCAGTTTGTTCAAATCAAAACTATCAACACACAATGTCTGTATGCTTTTTAAAGTTGTTGGCAATAATCTAATAAATACAGTTTTTTGCGGAAATTTTAATCATTCATGCAATATTATTGTCTCAATAGTTTTTATTATTGGTACAAAAATTGTGTTAACACAAACATTCTAATTATTCATACAATAAATTTTAAATCTATAGAGATTATTATACCTACATTACTGATATTACTTTTATAAAATTAATGCCATAGTTATCAAATATTGGATTTGTGACAAGAGGAACCATTTTCAAATTTTCTAAACTGCAACATAAAAAAAAACTAAAACAGTTGAATGAAAATTATTTTATGTATATATGTGTACGTATTAAACATAGAGTGAAGAAACACCAATTTTATTTTTATAAATATAAATTACCTATATTTTTCTATGCTTCTTCATATTGTGTTGAATTGTGATGCATTTTTTAGTCGGGCTGGTTTACGATTAAAAGATGCGTCCCTTATTTTTGATATATAGTCTATATCTATTGTATTTAAAACAAAATAAAAAAGGACTTTGATATTCATTGAAGCTTGTGTCTTAAGTTGATTTGTTTCAAAAGTATAAAATGAATTGTCATTTCTATACTTTTGAAATTTCTTTTTGACTCATACTTGTACACTGCCGGGTTTTTAAACCAAGAAAAACCCCTCGTAGTTTGATGTAGAGGTTACTTAATGTCAATTATAATGTACTAACGAATAATCAAAACTTAACCACTGGAAAACATCTTAGAAATATTACTAATCAATCATCAAATGCGTTAGACTTGTATACACTGACATACAACACCAATATACCTATTGAAATCAAATTGTTTAATGAAAGAAATTCTAAATATTTTTTGAACAATTTTCTTAATCCTATACAAACCGAGGCTATATCAATAACTACTGGTTGCGTTACATTTTTAAAATATCTAGTGCATTCTTCAAAAGGGGGCTGTATTTAAATTTCCAAGATACGTGTTCCATTTCAGTTACACAACTATATATGTATATATACTGTAGCCCCTGAATAAAGCAAATTTTGAAATATGAAAAATGAAGTATGCAAATTTCAATAAATAATGCCATAATTTCTTTGAAATTAAAACAAAATCTTATGAGCCTCCACTATTTTAAAGACTAATGTGGCGCACAATATTTTAAATGAGGAAAACGTTTTAAAACATTCTCTAACATTATTATACTAAAAACTAAAACAAATACTTGCATCAAGTGCGCTCTAATATTTATGCAAGCTTTAAACACTCAGAATTGATCGAATCAATGTTCTTCAGAAACCACTTTGAACTGTTATAACATTAACTAAAAAAACTACTTTCTAAATCTATTAAATTTAGATTATTTTAGTGTAGTGACGAAATGAAAATGTTATCAACGACTTGTTGTATTGTTAAATTATTTACTAATATCAAAGTAACTAAAATGTAAAGTTTAAATTATTATTATATTGTAGTACTGGCAGCTCTAATTCAATTTTTGAAAAAACGAATCTAATAAAAATGACCAAATTATTAAAACGGTTTAATTTCTAGAATCATTATAATATATTTTTCGACCTAACAATGAAAATATAAGAAATACAGATTAAGTTGAAAATTGACATATATGTGTTGAGAAATAAAAACATCCAATGCATCACTTTAATGATATAATTGAGACTATTTTTGTATATAGTAGTATTGTATTCGATATCAACGACTGATTTGTGGGGTAGACAAGTTATCATAGAGTGTATGAATTTTTATTTAAAACCATATCAAAAAAATATTTAGCAAAATTAAAGAACAGATATCATTTACTTCAATTTTTATCCAAATAGTATAAGTAAATGAAATATCTAATTATCAAATAATGTCTTAATGACAAAATAGTGTATTTAGTTGAAACATTACTTACTTTAAATAAATAAAAATTGAATCATATTAAGTGGGCATCAATAAACAGTAATATATTATATGGATTCTGCTGTACATAAATTACTTTACATGTGAAAATTATTCAATGTTAATATTAATAAAAAAAATTCCTAAATAGGCGCTTTTTCGTGATATACATACCAATTTTTAAAATATTAATATTTAATAATCGATTTTACTATTTAAACGAAAAAAGCTATTAACTAATTTGATGTATGTAATTGTTATTATGTCTAATTGAAATGTGTTTTAGCTTTAAAAAAATATTTTAATAATGTGCTGGTGCTATTTTAGCATTATTAAATAAAATTTAGTACAAGGAATAAAACTATTATAAATTGCTATATATATTAAAAATTATTTTACAATATTGTGTTCAATTTTTAAAAACTGATTAATCTTATTAATCACATTGAAAATAATTAATAAATGTTTCATGTAAATTTACTTTTTTTACGCTATGTTTTTACCTTGATGTGCATTTGTACACAGTTATTCCCTTCCTTGTAAATCGCTGTTATATACAAATACTCTGTGTATCAATTTTCCTCAAGTAATCTACATGTAGTGGCAAATTTTCCCAGAGTGTCAAATATAGACGAAATTTAGTTGAGCAATTTAACTCGCATCAATTTCAGATGCTTTATTCGTGCTATATAAATACTTCTCATTTGTTATTTAGTCATCCCAGCTGATATTTTGTATGTTCAGATTATGATGGATTCTAATTGTTTTGTAATGTTTTCTGTTTAAAATTCCATGTATTAAAGAAGCAAAGGGAGTATCTTACAACATAGCAGTGTTGCTCTGAGAATTACTTTAAAATTATGATTGCAAACATTTTTGAGTTTAGTGAATGTATTTCTTGTTAACTCTTAATTTCCATTCTATGTTATTTTTAATTACACTTCCTGGATATGCGATCCTGTCGAATCATTCTAATTAAGGATTGTAGATTGAAATTGGTGTGTTTAGTTGTTCCTTCTTTGGTAGTACCATATGCTTACTCATGTTTTTTAAGTTTAAGCCATACTATTCCCAAGAGTCAACAATTTGTGTAGCAAGTACAGAAGTACTATTCATTAAAATGCCTGTATTGTCTGCATAAAGTAACATATTTAACATTATTGGCGTTGATGCTCTCAATTCCATCTAGTCACTATAAATATTTTTTTCAGGCTAAAAATATATTAATAATCATGATTAGCCTGGCTGGTTTCAACCACCAGTGGAAAGAAAAATGGGAACAGTGGTACAAATTCTTTTTGAATTTAAATTGGATGTTAAAATTGGTACTTTGTAAGTCGGCAGTTTGATGACTTTTTTTATCTTAGCAGGATTTAAAATGCAAACATTTGATATTAAAAATAATACGGGAATGTAATAAATGTTTACATTTTGGGAATTTTGCCAAAATTCATCTCAATATTAAAGATGAGAGACAAATGGTTTAATACAAGCCCAAACCTATGTAAGACAAACAATCAATTTAAAAATATAAATCGTTTACTTTGTACTACAACACCTACAATACAAAATAACTTAATAAAAATTAATTACTATATGTATATTCTGCTCAATAGCTAATCAAGTATTTTTCACCTATAAATTACAAGACGTATTAAGTAACTGTTCGTTTAACATGGTAAAGGCCTGCAAATGCTTCTTGAAGAGCCCTCATACAAGCAATATTGTTCCTAAATCCGCCAGCTCGTTCTTGTTCAGTTTCTTGTCTGACGTGATTTGTATAACCCTTTTTCACAACCTCTTCATCTAGAGGGGATCTTGGGCCATCAGTATTAAACGTGTTGCCCTTATAAACAAATAACGGTCCATCATCAATAGGAACTGGTAAAAATGAGGTCTGGGAATTACGTCCAAATTGAATCCCTGTGGAAAATTGTGATATTTTAGGTGGTTGTTTTGCTTCTTCCTTCTCGGATTCTTTGGCGTTCTGTGCGAACGTTTCCATGATGTTCTTTGCGTTTGCATTGGAGAACATAAGCTCGTCAATGAGTGCTTCTTTTTCACGTATTTTTTTTCTCTTGGCTTCTGCCTCTTCTATTTTTATTTCAACTAGCCGTTTCTCCGACAATTGCTTCTCCATTTCTATCATTTCTTCCAGTTCATACTCCTCCCGACCCATTTTGCTCTTATTCTTCATTATAAATTCTCGATTGTCTCGCTTGTATTGTTCTATTCTCTTATTTGTGTTTACAATGTCTATATTATTGGTTAAGTTATAAATGATCGTTTCCACCTCTTCTAGATAGTCGTTATATTCTGCTAAGGTGGCAAAGTCTTCTTCCTTTTTATTGTAGTCTTTTAAGACTCGTTTCCGAATATCCACTTCTTTTTCCACAGTTGCATCTTCGAATAGCTGAACGCGGAAATTGTTTCTACGCAATGGTATTCTGCATTCTGGGCAAGCACCAGAACCTTTTAAAAACAGGAGGTCTACACAGCTCTCGCATAGACCATGGCCACATACATTCACCATCATTTTTAACGATGGGTTTTGAAATTTAGATGTCTTGCATCTGGGGCATGTAAAGTCCTCCATTTTCAAATATTATGTTTTTGATTTTATATACTATACAGTTAGATCTTTGAGCATACGTAACAGTTGAGGTTGCAGGATTAGAAGAGCTTCGTCTTTTAGGAACGTTAACTATTTAGTATGTAGTTGACCGGTGCCTAACATTCATGAGTGTACAGGTTAGAATCAAAGTACACTTTAGAAGTTAGGTTAGGAAAGCAATGGAAAGCACCATGGTCTTAAATAGTCCCAGATATACATTACTTGGTTGTCTATTGCAATTAAGCATTATTTATTACTATGATGTCCAAAATTCTTCTAGTTAAAATTTTCTAAATAAATATTTCTGCCTTTATGTTAATGTTCGTATTTGAATGAAGATTTAGAGTAGATCACATCCGAACAATTATTTTAATGCTTCCATTATAAATTCTAGGTAAAATAAAAATATAAATATTAATGTAAAATTACAGTACACAGGTTTTCCAGGACAAACACACTACATGAAATTTTTTTTATAGAAGTTACCGGAAAATCTTTTTATAAAACAAAAAACAGAAATTTAATGCACTTAAATTTAATGTAAATTATTGCAAATGTATTTTTAAATGCTATGAAATTGCTGTTGCAAAAAGTGCTTAAAAATCATTTTGACAAAATACATATGAATTTTCGCCAAAAAATGTTTTCTTCAATTTATCATTTTCATTATAATAATATTTAGTTGAAGGCTACGCTTGACAAGAAATCTTTCAATTTCCTGCATGTTTTTAAATCATACAAATTAATCAAATATTTTTTATTGCCTTGTTGCTCTTGCGCAAATATTAGATAAAGAATTTTTCTAGAAAGGTTTGCGTTTGTATTTTTAAAAATATTTCGACAAATTGTTCATATATCTATCTATACAATTCTTAATGGCATTTTTTATCGAAGTTAATAACCATAAAAATAATTGAAAAGGTTATTTTTTCTAAACAAACAGTGTCTTACTTTAAACTTTAATCAGTTCTAAGCAGGGATAGTAAATGTACTAAAAGCTACAACAAAACATTTCCTTACCTTTCTAATGAAAATATAAAGATAAATTGAAAACTTTAGCTTTATAACTCCCTTTTACTTTATATTTTAAAAGATCATCGGTAAATTTCTACTGCATTGGCAATTTGAAATTAAAAGTGATTACTTAATATTTAATTTTGAAATAAGCAATCTTTTCATTTAGTAGCATCTTTCCTTTTATTATTAATAAAAATGTTTAATATATGGTGTATATATTCTGGAAAGTTCCATTTATAAACGATTCTACTGATAAATGAATGCAGACATTCAAAAATTTTGAATTAAACATAGGGATATTTAATTTTTTACCATATATTTATTGCGCAAGAAAAGAAGATTGGTTGCGCTGTTCTCAGCATACATGTCAACGTCACCCAACTGTCATTCGCTGTTGTCTTTGCGAATGTTCTATCATAGATTGTTCAATTTGAGAATTTTATTTTAAAATAGAATATTTTAAGTATAGTTAATCACCTTGTAGTTATAGTAATAGTTGTTAAGAATGGGGGACTCTCTGGAGGCGAGTGAGGGAGCTCCAGAGGCCCAAAATGTAGCAGTTGTGGACTTCACGGCTTTTGCTAACTACGTCCGGAAAGCTGCAACGGTACTTCTGCCGGAAGATGACAATTTGGAACCACCGGCTTTAAATGCAGCTTTGGAAGATAAAACCAATCAAGATACCATCCGAAAATTCATCAGTGATTCACAAGTGCAAACTCTGTTTGTTCAAAGAAACACTTCTAAAGGTTAGTGTTAGCCGACTTTTGTTTTTTTCGGATACAGAACGCTGTTGATTTTTTTTGGAGATATTTTCCTAGGTTCAGTGGCTTTGCACGCCCCGAAGTAAAAAATAAGCAGAAGTGCTCCTTGTTACTAGGAGTGTGTCCCTCCCCCCACCTATTACAACCTATGACTCATGGTCTAATGTATATATTTATTTTTGTTATATTACCTATTACATTAGATATTTGAGACCCTCATAGACGTTCGATTAAGTTGATCATCAGATTCTTTAAGTACAAAGTATTCATGAATCCATAAGCATATCCAACCATACAAAATTTGGTTATAAAAAATTTTGAATTAAAAAAATTGCAACTTTCCACTGAATGCTTTTTTCTTAGTTGACTATTTTACCTCAGAATTTCTATATGAGGAAGGACATGTATATCTATGTAATAAATATAAATTTTAGAAAATCTAATAAAAATGTAGATTGATGATATTGAGCTGCTGTTAGTATTGAATGAAGCAAATTTAAAAAATAATTTAGATTTTAAAGGAATGAAAATGTCATCTAAAATTATGTAGTGTGAGTCATATATGTCTTTAGGGTAATTATTGCTGTTTTCCTGTTACGTTTTCATGTTTAACTTATACCAGGTGCGCAAGTTTAAAATATCGTTTTGTTGTCAAAAGATGGTGCATGAAATTTATTGAAGTAACCTTTGGAGGCGCGATTTTTTGCTAAGACTGCCCCACTACAAAGCGTCATATTCGTTTGAGTTGTTTACCACTTAGTAATATACTTGTTTTCGTGCTTAACACTTGGAATTCTGACCCAAGTAAAGAGCATTTGTGGTATATAACGATTTTCTTGTTCAATCAAAAGAAAAAGGCATCGAAAAGTCATCGAGTTCTTACAGAGACTTACGTTGATCTTGCTCCAAATGTCGACTTTTGAATACTGGTTTCAAAAGTGGCGATTTCAATGCTATCGACAAAGAACGTACAAATCGACCAAAAAAGTTTGACGACTACGAATTGCAAGCATTATTGGACCAAGACGATACCCAAACACAACATATGATGGCAGAGTAGTTGAATGTTACTTCAAAAGCCATTTTCAATGGCCTGAGAGCCATGGGGAAGATTTAAAAGGTTGGAAAATGGATTCCACACAAACTGAACGAACGACAGATGGAAAGACGAAAAACTGTGTGCGAAATGCTGCATTTACGCCACAAAAGAAAGGGTTTTTTATATTGGCGATGCTAAATGGGCATATTTTGAGAATCCCAAACGTAAGAAGTCGTGGGTAACGCCAGGACAACCATCAACATGAGTACAAAACCGGATCATTTTGGGACTAAGACAATGCTGTGTGTGTGGTGGAATCAGAAGGGAGTAGTGTACTACGAGCTTCTCAAACCCGGCGAAACAGTTAATACCGATCGCTACTGACAACAGACAATCAATTTAAACCTCGCATTGATCAAAAATCGCCCAGAATGGGCTCGAAGACACGGCAAAGTCATTCTGCAGCATGAGAACGCTCCTGCACATTCAGCCAAAGTGGTCAAACAAACAATTTCTTCACTAGATTGGGAATTCCTACCCCACCCGCCGTATTCGCCAGATCTGGCACCTTCTGATTATCACCTCTACTCATCGATGGGGCACGCACTGGCTGAGCAACACTTCAAGACTTTCGAGGATGTTCAAAAATGGCTCGATAAATGGATATCAATGAAAATTGAAGCTATCTTTTGGAGTGGTATCCATAAATTACCCGAGAGATGGATAAAATGTGTAAAAAGCAAAGCCCAATACTTTGAATAAAAAATGTTTTACCATTGTTTTTAAATAATTGTGTATTTTTCATGAAAAAATAGCATTTTAAACATGCGCACCTGGTATACTATCGAAAATATACTGTGAACACAAATTTGTGTAAATATCGATCATTCAAACCAAATTCTTGAGATCCAAATTAATCAACTACTTTAACTTGGCCGTGTTAAACCATGATCACTATTTTCAGATGATGACAGTGACCAACCACCGGAAGGCGAAGAAGAAAAGGAACCAGTCACCTACTACATCAGCAATGAAGTCCACTACAGCAGCTCGAAAATGTCCAGCTTGGTCATCATTAAACGTGGTGCCGTAATCGAAGCAGACAAGAGTATTCGAGCTCAAGTGCGACTTATGAATTTCAGCGAAGGTTCTCCATATGAGACTCTTCATTCGTACATCAGTAAAACTGTAGCTCCTTACTTTAAGTCTTACGTCAAAGAATCCGGTAGGGCAGATAGAGATGGTGATAAAATGGCACCTTCGGTTGAAAAAACCATCGCGGAACTTGAAATGGGTTTGTTGCACCTGCAGCAAAACATAGACATCCCAGAAATATCTCTACCGATTCACCCTATTGTAGCCCAAGTGATCAAAAGATGTGCTGATGATAGCCGTAAGCCAAAAGTGGCTGATTTTGGTGACAGGGTAGAGGATTCCACATTTCTTAATCAGTTACAGAACGGTGTAAATAGGTGGATTAAAGAAATTCAAAAAGTCACTACTTTAGATCGTGATCCATCTTCTGGTACAGCTCTACAAGAAATTAGCTTTTGGTTGAATTTAGAGCGTGCCTTACATAGGATTCAAGAAAAGCGAGAGAGTATGGAAGTTACTTTAACATTAGATATTTTGAAGCATGGCAAAAGATTCCACGCCACAGTTTCATTCGATACAGATACTGGATTGAAACAAGCACTTGCCACTGTAAACGATTATAATCCACTGATGAAAGATTTTCCAATCAATGACTTGTTAGCTGCAACGGATTTGGAGCGAATTCGCCCCGCCGTTCAATTAATCTTTTCACATTTGCGTAAAATCCGGACCACGAAGTATCCGATACAGCGTTGCCAGAGATTAGTAGAAGCCATTTCGAGGGACTTGGAAGGTCAGCTGTTAAAAGTTTTGGGTACCCGTAGATTGATGCATATACCTTTTGATGATTTTGAAAAGGTTATGACGCAATGCTTTGAAGTATTCTCTACTTGGGATGATGAGTATGAGAAGTTACAAGCTCTGCTAAGAGATATTGTAAAGAAGAAAAGAGATGAGCATATTAAGGCCGTCTGGCGAATTTCAGCGCAACATAAAAAACTTCAGTCACGTATGGAACACATGAGGAAATTCCGAAGGCAACACGAACAGCTAAGGATAGTTATTGTTCGAGTACTCCGCCCGTCTGTTAGGGAAACTGCACCTACTACCGAAGGGGAGGACATAGAAGCTCCTAAGCAAGATACTTTTACTTTGGATGCTGCCGATGCCAACGCAATTGAAGAAGTTAATTTAGCTTATGAGAATGTCAAGGAAGTTGATTGCTTGGATATTTCTAAAGAAGGCCAAGATGCTTGGGATGCAGCCATCCAACGGTATGATGAAAGAATTGATAGGGTTGAGACTAGAATTACGGCACATTTGCGAGATCAGCTTGGAACTGCCAAGAATGCTAATGAAATGTTCAGGATCTTCTCTCGTTTCAACGCCCTCTTTATTAGACCACACATCAGAGGAGCTATTAGAGAATACCAAACACATTTGATTCAGAGGGTGAAAGACGACATAGAAGCATTGCACGAAAAGTTCAAAGTTCAATATCCGCAGAGTAACAGCGCCCGTATAAGCAAAGTACGTGATTTACCCCCCGTTTCTGGGTCTATAATATGGGCTAGGCAAATTGATCGACAGTTAACAACATATTTGCGACGAGTTGAAGATGTTTTAGGTATGCTGTCTTTTTATTCTGTTTTATTAAGATGCTTAAGATATATCTTTTTATTTCAAAAAATAAGACGAAAGTCTGTAGTGAAACTTAAACTAGAAACTAGTGGCTGCATTCAAACAATTAGAGGGCAATAGTAAATTGTATTTTGCTTTTTAGGTAAAGGCTGGGAAAATCACATAGAAGGTCAGAAACTGAAGGCAGATGGTGACAGTTTTCGTCTGAAGCTGGACACTCAAGAGATATTTGATGATTGGGCTCGTAACGTCCAACAGAGAAACTTGGGGGTGTCTGGCCGTATTTTCACAATAGAAGCAGTTCGTTCAAGGAGTGGGAGAGGGAATGTTTTAAAACTGCGGGTAAATTTCCTTCCGGAAATTATAACGTTGGCTAAAGAAGTTAGGAATTTGAAGAACCTTGGATTTCGGGTACCTCTAGCTATCGTCAACAAGGCACATCAAGCAAATCAGCTTTATCCATTTGCTATATCCCTAATTGGAAGTGTTCGTACATACGAGATGACTTTAGAAAAGGTAAGAGCTGATAATTATTATTTACTAACAAATTCAATTTGATAAATGCAAATCTAATAGTGATCTTAGATGTGCAGAAAAATGAGTTGATAGAAATATATAGATGTGATTTTTTTACCTTTATGAATAGCTAACACACAGGAACATTAATCAGATTTCCGGAAAGGTAGTGTTGTTAAGTAAATTTATAGCAGTTGCATGCTGCTCAATTTTCATCTTATAGATGTTTTATTGTTTCCTTAAAAATGATTTGTTTTTATTTTCTGAGATTATTCTTGAGATAAAGTTTTTGTGAAATGTGGCATTAGCTCTGCTCTAACATTCTGATTCCAAATGCATGAGTAATAACTGACAGCTATGTTAAAAAAATGTATCTAAAAGTCGCTGCTTTGAATACCTTTGGTACATATGCTTTATATGGACAGAAAATTTAAATGTTTGGTGTAATAATTAGTTGCGAGAGCATCTTCTTGTGTTTGTGATTAACATTCTGCTTTTTATTTCTACGAAATGGCAGTTTGAAACCATTGCTTGTTTGCAAAACTATTCAGCAATTTGATTGTAACATGATATAATTTTAGAAGTTAAAAAATCTTGTTTTTGTAACTGAATTTTGATGATTTCCTTTTTGTAGTAGGAGATATTTTTCAGCCATATCAAATAGAACTATTTTATTTCTAGTTCTTGTGGTACTAATTTGAGTAGTATTAATTATTTCAGTTATTTTAAATTATAAGAGAGCCAGAGTATAGTTTAAAAATCACAGCATTTGTTTAAATGTTTTCTACTTGCAGTCATTTCTAAAGTGTAATATGAAGGAGTTAGAAACAATTACAACTAAAAATAATTATTTATCTTAGCAATTATAAAATTTTTATTTTATTCCATAATATAAAAATAACAGATTGGTTTTTCATAATTTAGTTTATGAATATATGTAACTGGTCCAATTTTTAATTACACCCAATTTTTATTTGTGTAAAATATTTATCTAAAACAAGTATTTTGTTTTGTTAATATATATATATAT
>JAWQRO010000418.1:0-39388 GCA_033557835.1 Helochares maculicollis
TTTTTACCATTCAAGGAGTTTTGTAAAGATCGAAACAAAAAGTAATCAGATGGAGCAAGGTCAGGACTATATGGTGGATGTGGCAAAACATCCCAACCAAGCTCCAATAATTTTTGCCGAGTGACCAAAGTTGTGTGTGGCCTTGCATTGTCATGATGGAGTACAACACTTTTTCGATTTGTCAATTCGGGCCGCTTTTCTTCAACTGCATTGTTTAACTTCGTTAGTTGTTCAATGTAGACATCAGAATTGATCGTTAGGTTGGGTGGTAAGAGTTCGAAATAGACAATTCCTTTGTAATCCCACCAAACGGATAACAAAACCTTCTTTTGATGCATATCAGCTTTTGATGTTGTTGCAGTTGGTTCACCTGGCCTGCTCCACGATCTTTTTCTCTTGATATTGTTGCAAACAACCCATTTTTCATCGCCAGTTATCAGTCGTTTTAAAAATGGATCATTTTCATTACGTTTCTTTAGCAAATGGCAGCTGTTAATGCGTTGCGTTAAATGCGTTTCTTTCAGTTCGTGAGGAACCCATGTATCGAGTTTTTGAACATAACCAAGTTGTTTTAAGTGATTTTCAATGCATGTATGTGATACATGAAGCTTCTCTGCAATCTCACGTGTTGTACTGTGACGATCCGAATCGATTATTGCTCTGATTAGGTCATCAACTTCAACTGGACGACCAGTCCAGTTCATCGTTGAGTGAAAAATTACCAGAACGAAATTTGGCAAACCAATATTGGCACTGCCGTTCTTTTAAGGCTTCGTCACCATAAACAGCACATAAGTTTTTATAAGCTTGCGAAGCGTTCTTCCCTTTGCGGAAATAAAAAAGCAAAATATGACGAAAATGTTCCTTTTGACATTCCATTTTTCAACGAAGGCCGAACGAAAACTACGCAACCGATTAAAAAATATTTTTCTACTGATCGACAGCTAAATTGCCAACCATCAAATAACAAAATGTGCTTTACATTTGTACTACGTCTGCAAACCTAAAAATTCAACTGAAGCCATCTATGAGTGAAAACCGCAATTACTTAGTTGCCAATCCAATAGCTTGAACCCATGTTTTAGTTATGGATTCACATTTTAAAATTGGATCCTTAAGTTATATTAAAAATGATCCGCTTATATATGTATCGAAAAACTATTGAATATTGTTTAAGAACATATAAAAGTGATGAACATATGCAAGTAGGTGGTTGTTGTTTTGTTAATAATATTCGCAGGTACTTTTATGGAGTGCATATGTTTATGCGGGAATGTTGAGTGGAGACACTCCAGATTTTTAAACACATGTGGGTACAGCTCTGGAAGCTCTAAAATTATCGCGAGGCCCTTCTCGTCTTATTTTACACCAAGTTCATTTATTCCGCCAAAATATCCTAATCTTTTAACACGCCCAAGCGAGAAAGCATTTTTTTACCCCAGAGCGTCTTTGTGTAAACCGTGAGCTTAACCTATTTTTACAGCGCGTCACGTCGAACCGCAGCGCCATTTACAACATCTGTATGGGCAAAAAAATAGAAATATGGGGCTCCATGTGTGGATCGTATAAACAGAAAACCTCCAGCGTTGACAATTCGCAATTACTTCACATGTGGAGGCTCCATAAATATGATAATTAAATCAATGAAGAGTATGCTACACTCGTTACGAAATCGCAACGTGAATTCGCATAACAAATAGCCCCGGCTATTACGCTGCCTGTTTACTTTCAACTAAATTTTAAAATCATATCAGTACGGACTCGGCGTAGGAGAAAACCCAGAATCCTGGACAAACAGATGCTGCAAAAGGAACCTCATTCCCCATATGGCTCGATTTGCAGCTGCTTAAATTAGGCCCTTTTTAGGCGGGTTGTGGGGCGAGAGGGAAGGACAGGTGGCACACGTTTAAAAGGGCTCGTGCTATCTCCAGCCCCTTGGTAGGAAATATCTAGTTTCATATTTCTTTATTTGTTATAATACTGTTAATAAAAGCCTCACTGAAATATTTATGTCTTCATTATTGCCCCGTGGGCTGCTATCAACTTAAAGTCCATTTCATTTTGATGTTATTGGCAGACCATCTATTATGCAGGTAAAGCACAGCTATTACATTGCCTTAGGGAATCTAAAATTGAGTTTATTGAAACGAAGCTACTCCAACCTTCCAAAATCTTACGATTAAAGTCGGTTCATTCCCCACAACTTAATCACAAGAATCGTGAATCTAAAAACAACAATTTAAGTTGGACCAAAAGGAATAAAGAAATCGCTGGGAGATCACACTATTTCCCCGTCTGCTTGGCCAAATCGTAACTGAGCTATTTAAATGTAATTTATAAATTTTTTAGCAATTTTACAACTGGTACGTTGTTGCCAATATTGTGTAGATATGGACAACGGGAGCGAATTAGTTCAATCAAAGTTTGTTTAGGGAGAAGCATGGAGATATAAAAATAAACTATACAACAACATATCGGTATTCTTGAAGCAACAAACCACCCAACTGTATTTCTAGGAAATCTTCCTACAATCTAGCTGGTTAGTTTTATGGGAATTTTATTGTTAAAGCATGTCCGCTTATAAATTAACTCTAAATCCTTCTGTGCCTCTTCAGAAATGTTTGCTATTATTTCCTTCCTTCTAGATATCAAACGTACTCGGCGACTATATTTCCCTTATATATATACGTATAAATGTGTAATAAATAGTTTCAAAAATACCACGTTAATGCTCGGGTATCTACAGTGTAAATTTATACAGTTATTGCTTGATACAAGGCTTCCAGCAATAAATCAGTACTATT
Source organism: Helochares maculicollis (assembly GCA_033557835.1). Classification (NCBI taxonomy): domain Eukaryota; kingdom Metazoa; phylum Arthropoda; class Insecta; order Coleoptera; family Hydrophilidae; genus Helochares; species Helochares maculicollis. Next base: position 2,805 of record JAWQRO010000418.1, read on the forward strand.
TAGCGTTAAAATTATAAATCTATTTTATTCATAACTAGCAATTGTTCGGTTTTATCTTGCATTCATTGCTTTACAAAATAGGGGAGGAAATACACCAGCCAGATCATTTTCTCATTTCTACACTTCGTCTTGCGGCATTTAAATAATTTGTAAACATGACAAAATAATCATTTTGAAGCCTCATCGCAGAAGTTTACCGGGCAGCGAATATTATATTTATTCTAACTATTCATATATTCAACGTCCAATAGGATCCAATAAACGTCGTCTTATTGTATCTGCTTCTGAAAATGAGGATGGGATAATGCCCAGCACTTCAAGCAATAGCCATAACCCATTGTCAAATTAAAATTCTCATTTACAAATGTTTGATAGAAAACAATTGCCCCAAACTTAGTCATAAAAATCGCGAATTGAAAAAAAACAGCAGTTTGAGTTGGAGCAAAAGGAATAAAGCATCGCTGGGAGATCACACTTTGTCTCCCCTTCTGGTTGGCCAAGCTGTAACTGAGCTATTTAAATGTAATTTATAATTTTTTTAACAATTTTATAGCTCCTACGTTGTTGCCAATATTGTGAGGATATGGAAAATGGAAGCGAATTAGTTCAATCAATGTTTGTTTACGGAGATGCATAGAGATATGAAAATAAACTGTACAATAGAATATACGTATTCCTGAAGCAACAAACCATCCAAATTGTATTTCTAGGAAATTATCTTACAATCTAGCTGGTTAGTTTTATGGAAATTTCATTTTTAAGGCATATGCGCATATAAACTAAGTTGAACTCCTTCCGGACCTCTTCAGAAATGTTTGCTATTATTTCCTTCCTTCTAGATATCAAACGTACTCGGCGACTATATTTCCATTACAGGTATTTGAAATGCGTATAAATGTGTAATAAACAGCTTCAAAATTACCACGTTAATGCTCGGGTATCTACAGTGTAAATTTATACAGTTATTGCATGATACAAGGCTTCCAGCAATAAATCAGTACTATTTACTTCTTAGCGTTAAAATTATAAATTTATTTTATTCATATCTAGCAATTGTTCGGTTTCTTTATCTTGCATTTATTGCTTTTAAAAATAGGCGAGGAAATACACCAGCCAGACCATTTTCTCATTTGCACACTTCGTCTTGCAATATTTAAACAATTGTAAACATAACGAAATAATAATTTTGAAGCCTCATCGCAAAAAATTACAGGGCAGCAAATGTTTTATCATTTTTTGTATGTTTTTTCTGCTTGGCCACTTTGCTAATGATCATAACAATGCAAATACAAGTATTTATGGTTGAAATACATTCTAAGATTCATGAAACAAAATCACTAATTGTCTCGACTTACCCACTAATTATTTTAATTGGAGTTCCACAGTGTACTTAATATTACAGTCTAGCATATTTCAAGAGCTTAGAAGAAGTAAGGTAGCAACATACTGATTTGAGAACGTACAAGAATTCCACATATTAATCGACATAGTCGTTCTAGATCTCATAAAACTGTTTATACTTAATTCAAAGATCCACTATAAGAACTACAACATTCATTAGTGCAAGGCAAAACTACCATTAAACCTATGTTTTCGCTTAAGAAATTCCCCTCAATTTATTCTAGAGGGATTATAACTTGACTTCATCAATTTGAAACTCCCTGGGTAAAGCCACAAAAATTTACTGAAAATTCCTAGCGAGTGCTCCCGCTAAGTTTTACTTTGGTTTCACGACTGATGTATCTGGGAAACTTTTGTAGCAGCGTCAGTATTAAAACTATTGGAAACTAGTACTATAACAGCTGGATTCTTCCTGAGAGTCTTGCGCTACTAAAGCTAATATTATTTTCGGACATCAATTATTTGCAGGTAAAATGCAAACTCTTCAAGTCCTGTTTATCTCCATCTGGATTATTTTTGCAAAAGACAAAACATCCGGAGATGCAATGCTAGTAGATAGAAATTTCTTTCCATAAGTGGTAGTCTTGCATAAATTGATAAAAAATGCACACTTCAAAAACACTATGATTGGATTATTTAGTTTAGCATTGAAAGAGCTTAGGGTAATGCTTGACTGCGCGTCTGAAATATTAGGGGGACCGGAAAGTAATGTCGTTTCTGCGCATGTCGATATTTGAATGTCATTTGGTAGCTAATTGCGTACTTGAAAGGCGTGCCAAAGAGATTTTGACGTTATTGTATCATATTTGCTTCTGAATAGTTAAGTATTAGACTTTTTTGCAATTTGGGGTGAAATGGCCAGCCAAATACCAAAAGAGCAAATCCGGCATTGTATGCTTTTTGAGTTTCGCACGGGTAATACCGCTACTGCTGCAACGAAAAACATTTGCTATGTTTATCCAAGCGCATTGGACGTTCGAAAATGCCAAAGCTGGTTCTACAAGTTCAGATCAGGGAATTTTTATCTCTCGGACGCCCATTGATCAGGAAGAACAACAACATTAGATAACGACGGGCTTAGGGCAAAAGTGGAAGCAAATCCATGTCAAGCAATTGAGGAACTTTCAAACAGCATTAACCAGCCTTGGTCAACCATCCAAGAACATTTGCCGCAGATTGGCAAAATAAGCAGAGCTGGTGTTTGGGTCCCCCATAATCTATCCGAACAGAATAAAGCCAACCGTTCCATCACGTGCAACGTATTGCTTCAAGGGCATCGTACAGATCCGTTTTTTGATCGCTTGATCACTGGAGACGAAAAATGGGTCCTGTACGACAATCCGAAACGCAAAAGGCAGTGGCTCAGCCGAAATGAATTACCTCGAACTACTGCAAATTCGGGTTTACACCCCAAAAAGGCACTTCTGTGTGTTTTGTACACGCGAAGTTGTTCACTTTGAAGTGTTAAAACCTGGACAAACTGTTAATGCAGATGTCTACTGTGAACAATTAGAACGAATAAACCGGTCTTTGATTGAAAAGTATTCGGCAATTGTCAACAGAAAAGGAGTTATTCTGCAACATGACAATGCAAGACCGCTCTGTGCAGAACGGATCTTAGACAAAATTATCGAATTGAGGTGGGAGGTACTGCCTCACCCACCATACTCGCCCGATTTTGCACCCTCGGATTACCATTTATTCCGATCTCCGGTCTCCCTAATACTACCGTGATCAACAAGTAAGGTGCATTTGTTTATAACATGTACATTTTTTATTTATTCTTCCACATCAATTTCATCCCTTTCAAATAATCCCCGTCCATAAAACGCACTTGCCGACGCTTCTTCCAGTCCTCGAAACATTCGGAAGTCTTTTTCCGGTGTAGCAAACCTTCTTCGTTTCGGTTTTTGTCTCTTCAATCGTATCAAAACGGATATCAAAATTGTCTTGAAACCAAATTACGGAAACTGCTTACACCATCCATAGACTACTTTTGAAAAACTATATACTTGTTTTGCATTCTTGAAAGAATCATCCGAAATATCAGTTCATTTACTCGGTGCACCTGCTCACGCATACATTATATGGAAGAGTTTGTTATTTTGAATATCCATAAGCAACAATTTTGAGATATAAAGCACCATCTACATTCTCTTAAATTGACAGACTGTAAAAAGATGATTAAACAAGTGGTCCACAGTGGAAACATTTTGTTACTTGTAACATCAACTGACTTGCTTTTTACATACAATAGTTTTCTTTTCAATAGCACTAAAAATACATACTGAGGGACGAAATTTATAAAGTGTATCCACTATTAGTTACAACAAAGACAATATCTAGAAAACAGTTCGTTTTAGCGTAGATCTAAACGCTTAATAAGGCACGATTTTATGTTGGCATCCAAGAAGCAGTCTGAAAAAAGTACCGCAATTGCAACATTGCCGCTTATATAATTAAACGGTAGAGACACGATATAAAAATTAATGTAGAGGAAACAGTAGGGAATACGAAAGGGATTCCCATATTAGTCACTTGTTTACTTCCGATTCGGTTCGATGGGCGTCTGCACGCGTCTGCAGTTTCACGCGTCGCGTCGCTGCCACGGCCGACTGGATTTTGACTCATTTTAATAAAACAGGAGTTGGATTAATGCGATAACCATATGTTACCTCGGCTGTGGAGACTAGAAGATTACCGAGGATTTGATTTATACAGAATAACTTACCATGGCGTGCATGGGGATGACGCATTTATTATCATACCGACGAATTTAATATTGTCTGCGATTTTCTAATGATAGATATCCCGTATGAAATTTCAGACGCCTCTTACATAATGCGTCTCTCGATATGTACGCTGCCTGGGCTCCTGCTTCGTTTCCGAAGCGCCTCGCCGCAAAGTACATACCACGACACCAGAAAATTGTGCTGGTGTTAACCAAGCAGGGTCTCTAAAGCGGAATAAGTTTCATATACATGCATGAATGCAAGTCTCGTTCAAAATAGTGGCATCGTGTGCCGCCAGGTAAAACTACCTCATTCTCTTTCCGTATTCAGCTCAGCTCTTCAGGTATCCTGCTTCCTCCTCCATCCATGCACCACCTCACCCCTTGGTACTAACAGCAACAGATCACGTACTCTCAAGTTTCCTCACGCTAATGGAACAATTATCTACTTATATTCTTAATAGCGGCGAGTTATTTCTTGAAACAATTACTCAATTGTGCTATAATGAAGTAGATAACGGGCCTTTGTTTCCTTTTGTTAAGTTTATTTATATTGTTCTGTTAGCTGTATATTATTGCTTTTATAACAAACTGCGGACGTTTGAGCACGCGTATGTTAGATTATGTGAGGATAATTTTAACACTTATTTACTTAACAGTAATAAAATTAAAAATACTCCAGGTGGTAGATTTACCGGCAGGAATAATATTTATTTTCTTAACCTTTGAGAAACGTATTATCTTATTTTGAACCTCTTCAGTAACTATCTCGTCGGTCCATATCTATTTTTCTTTGTAATGTTTTTGAGCGATATTTCCCTTCGTTCTTTGTCACTGTTTTTAATGCCCTTGGTCTACAACATAGGGGCAAGGGACGCTCTTTTATCACCACCAACTTAAGGAAGGACACAAGAAACTAAACCGCGGAATATAACCACATAGACTAAGCAGAGGAAGTTAGGTACTCAGTGAAAATGGAGACTAAGAAATGCCGCAAAATAAGTGTGTTGAATTTCCAAACCAAACCGAGCCGGGCACATTCAATCAAAAAGTACAAAAAATAAGACAGGCAAGTCTTATTTTGCCTTCAAATTTGAGACCTCCCAATGATTGCATTGGGTGATCTAAAATCTGAAGGAGACAAAGAAAGAAAGGATAAGTGGTTTGATGGCCAATGTAAAGAAGCAATAGAACATGTCGAGATTAGAAATGTTGAAAATGAATACAAGAGAAAGGAAAACATAGTAGATATTGAATTATAAAGTTTATACATCAATGACTTGACAGACCTGCAGAAAAGTCACCTTGTAGGCTAATTCATAAGAAGCTAGAATATAATATCGCTGGGATAGGTAATAAGGATGAAAGAAGGGAGACTAGCAAAGCCAATCCTAAGTAGGGAAGTGTCTGAAAGGAAGGGCCGGAGTAGGTATCGAAGAACATGAATTTAAGTGATGAGACTGAACCTATATTTCTTAGGAACGTTCCGCTAAGAAAAGTCAAAAGAAAGTAAACAGCAGAGATAAGTATGCAATCAGACTATGGGCTTCTCAGGCCTCACAAGTCAAGACATCAATTTGCCATTCTCTTAACTCGGTGACCGTCAATAAGATTTTCGTAAAATACCCAAAAATAGTTTTCACGTTTTTAGGTTTAATTTAATATAATGGGTCGAGATACAATTATTTCAGGTATTTTAAGATATTTTTGTGGTGATTTATTGATATGTCAGCGACCGGTGGTCGTCGTGGCGTCAATGGTAAAATATTATAGATGGCCCAACGTTGGCCACACGATCAGTTATTTTGCAACCTGCAGTATTGAATGTGTTTTAGCGTCTCACCATCAGTTTTTTGGCAGTTTTGTAATTAATTTTATCACGATAAAATTTTCAAGTTAAAGTTCTCGTTGATATATTTTTGGTAAAAAATAGTTGCCCCTAGCAGGAGTTTGAGTATTGTGATATTAGTCAAGAAGATATTTTGAAATGGAAGCCATTGAAGCACAGCACAGTAGAAATCAGAGGACATCAATCAAAACCAATCCAATAAGATCCAAAAAAAAACGTCGTCTTATTGAATCCGATAGTGTAAGTGAGGACAAGATTGTGCCCAGCACTTCCAAGATATAGCCATACCCCATCGAAATGGATAAAAGCGAAAAGGAATCAACCAAGTGTAATTCAATACACGGAAATTCTACGTTTTTAGCCCTTTAGCGACTCACCATCAGTTTTTTGGCAGTATTGTAATGTATGCACACTAATTTCTTCACGATACATTTTTAAGTTAAAATTCTCATTTACATATTTTTGATAGAAAATAAATGCCCCGAACAGAAGTTTGAGGATTTTGATATTAGTCAAGAAGATATTTTGAAATGGAAGTCATTGAAGCACAGCACAGTAGAAATCAAAGGACATCAATCAAAACCAACTATTGATATATTCAAAATCCAATAAGATCCAAAAAAAACGTCGTCTTATTGAATCCGATAGTGTAAGTGAGGACAAGATTGTGCCCAGCACTTCCAAGATATAGCCATACCCCATCGAAATGGATAAAAGCGAAAGGTAATCAGCCAAGAGTAATTTTATACATAGAAATTCTACGTTTTTAACCCTTTAACGACTCACCATCAGTGTTTTGGCAGTATTGTAATGTATGTACACTAATTTCATCACGATAAAGTTATCAAATTAAAATTCTCATTTACATATTTTTTATAGAAAACAATTGCTCCGAACATTTTAGTCAAGAATATTAGTCAAGAAGATATTTTGAAGTGGAAGTCATTGAAACTCAGCACAGTAGAAATCGGAGGACATCAATAAAAAACCAATCAATAAAATATATGAATATAAATCGAAATGGATAGAAGCGAAAGGGAATCAACCAAGTGTAATTCTATCCACGAATATTCCAGGTTTTAAACCCTACAACTAGAGAACATCTATCCAAAAATCAAATTCCGAAGAATTTCATAACTTATTTATTACTGAGCAACTCTTTGAGCATATTGTATATTTTACAAATTTAAGTGCTGAGCAATTACTTCGAAGAAATATCCTGTAAATTCATTCTCGTTGACGGGGACGGAAACCAACAAATAAAACAGAAATGCATTCTTTTTTGGTATTATTTTATACATAGGTATAGTAAAATTACCAAAACTTCCAGGTTAAAAAATAAGATGCTTAGTCAGCCTTTTGGCAAAAAGTTGACCAGTCGAAATAGATTTGAAATATAGCCACGCATACTTCACTTTATGAATCATGAAGAAGATAATAAAAATGATCGACTTAACAAAATTAGAGGATTGCTGGAAACACCCAATTCAAATTTTTCATAGGATTACACTCCTAATGAGCAAAAAAGACATAAATATGGTATAAAAATGTTGAAATCCATACACTATTCCGGGATATACTTATAAAATGCTGCAAAAGTTTTTGAAACAGTGCATACGACAGCTACAAATGTCGTAATGGGACTATATCAAAGTCTCTTCAATAAAGGATAGATTGTATTTACGGCAAATTGATATACTAGTATCGATTAGGCAGAAAAATTGCTAGGTGACGATACCTATTTAGTTAGTACAGTTCGGAAAAACAGAAAAAAATTTACCAAAAGATGTGATAAATGCCAAATTGCGAACTGGAAATTGCAAGGCTCAAGAAAATGACAAAGGATTAACTGTTAGTAAGTGGAAAGATAAACGTGATGTGTTATTGTTGTCTACCAAACATTCATCAAAATTTGTAAAGACCATTAACAAGAGAAGTCCAGAAAAATATAAACAAAAATAGTGGTCGATTATAATAAATCAAAAGGCGCAGTTTAAATGACTGCTTATTCATTGCCTCTAAGGAAGAGTCTCAAGTGCTAGAAAAAGCATGGGATTGAACTAGTTCTAAACGCCGCGATGGTAAATACACTGATACTCAATAAAGTGACTACCAATGAAAGCCTTTCCGTGGTCAAATTCAGGAAAGCAGTTGTTAATTGTCTATGCAAGAAGAATAACGAAAACAATACAACCTCTATATCAAAGACAAGGCAAGAGAAACACAAATTAAAAACCAGAGAAGGCATCACTTGAACGACGAGAAAGTGTTCCAAAGGATGTTATAGCGATAATGAAAAACAATATGGCAAAATATAAGCCAGAAATAAAAGCATTGAAGTCAAAACATATTATCCAATATGTCCAACTGAACCACATTATTCTACAAGATATTTCTATAAAATACATACATTTTAATTTTTGGCCATTTTTTCACCCATTAATTTTATTTACATTTGCTTTATGTTTGTTTTTAATTATACTAATAGTGTTAACTTTTTTATGTCACTTAAGTCACTTCTCATCATAATGCTTGTGATTTATTTCAACCATTCCTATAACATTCATGAGCGTATCTTTGAGAACTATGAAGATATCCTAAGGCCATGTCGAAGGAAGATAGAAGAGGGCCATATCAGGCATATTCAAAACAGGGCGCATGTTAAGAAGTCAGATAATAGTAAATGATGGTCAACAAATCACATTATTGGAAAACTTAAAATGTTTAAAAATCATTATAGTAAAAGCGCAATCTATAAAAAAAACATGTAGAATTGCTGTGAGAAGAGGGTGATTAGATGAGACATCGATATCTTAAAAAACCATAGTTTCATACATATAACACTAAATTGAAATAACTTTCTCAAAACGAGGGTGTCAGAATGAAAATCAAAACTCAAGATTTTTGGGTATATAATCTAGTGCATTACGATTAGGGGCATTTTTACTTGTATATATATTTTTTGAGGTTTATCTTAAAACTGTTAATAAAGACACTATTTCTCCTCGACATTAATTTAAACCTATTGCAAAAAATCGGAGATTAAAATCGTAAAAAAATGCAATATAGTAACGACAAGCTGGATATTTGTACAAGCTGGATATTTTTACAAGCTGCTTAATATTTACATATTACACAATATTCTTTAATACCCAATCATAATTTTCATCGTCTATTCCAACTCACAATTCATTCAAAACAAATTAAGTGTAAAAACTTGTCAACCTGGTCAATTTGGTTAGTTTATATTCCGCTCTAAACTTATCTTGTCCAACGTCTTCAGCTTCGGCGTCAACACCTGTCGCCAGGTGGTTTGAGACGGTGGAATTTAATATGGATATGTGTACCGAAATGCATATTCAAGAGTCTTGAGGAGAGAGGTTGGGTCTGCGATTCGCATTCGTTGTTGCTTTAAATGGAACCTTAAATTGTTTCTTGTTCCGGAGGTAATTAGAAATTAAAATCATTTTGCAGCCCTCGCAGCCTTCATTATTTCTTACTCGTATCGTGAACACGAGTTTCATACCTCGAGCTAGAAACATTTAGTTTTGGGTTGCGCCTGTTGTAATTTTTAAGCAATATAAGTTAGGCCCTCTGGAATTTTTTTAAAATTTGATGTCAACATCCGTTGAGTAATGGACAATAAATGCAATTCTTGCACTACTGGACTGAAAATAAAACAATAATTATCTCAGCAGCGTTCAGTAATTGCAGCCTGACACAATTTTAATCTACATAATGAATTAGGTTATCAAACTGGAATCGACACTTTTTACAGACAAATGCACGAATATTTTATTTTGAACAGAAACTTCACGAGATTTTACTCCCAAATTAAGCAAATATATTAGAATGTTTTAGTCCTAGAGATAGGAACAGGTGCTTTGTTGTACCCAAACACTGCTTAATAGTGTAAGCGAAAGGCATCTGCATGAATGCAAGTAATCGAAGTGGAGTAACAAGAACAATTTATGGCAATAATATAAAAGTGCAAACAAAACAGCACGACGTCCACTTTCCTACAGCATTTTCAATTAGGAACGCTATTATTCAATGAGAAAACAATGGCAGTTGATTAATTGACCGAACTATCGATATTGATAACTATATCTATATTTGTAATACAAAGGTCGCTGCTCTGACATCGGGTTCTTGACTGTGTGGGCCGCTTCTAAACAACAATAACATCAACCACACTCAGTCCACAACACGCTAAGTGGAAATGAATTGGGGACGAATTAATTTGTAAAATTGAAATGTGGGTGACCATCTAATCCATAATGTAGGTCACGTTTCTAACATCCATCACGAAAATTCCTCTTAATTTCTAGATACTTCACGTCCAATTATCTGGCCTCCTAATTATCTAATTCAAAGCCACTGAAATACTCCAAATCAGAGATTTTGAAACGCGAGATAATTTTATTGATTCGAGGATATTTTTCAAAGTAAGGGTGTTTTATTCCTTGAGGAGGTTTTAAAATTCAAACGCTCTTTTAAAATAATGAAAACGAATGATTTTCTGTGATGGAGGCTCGTTTTATAGCTCGGGGGCCCAGAGGCCATTAAAGGTGCAATAAAGCAGTACAAAAATAATAACAAAGTCTGTATCTGCATTAAACATTAAAGCGATTTTAATTTATGCCGGAGCGAGAGTCGCGATTTCAAAAGCACCTGTTAGCAGAAAAAACGCAAACTTGCGAAACGTAATCAGACATCGGCCAATCAGAGCGGGAATAAAGCACAGCCCAGCTTTGCCAAAACAGCTATTTAAATTCAACGACCCGTTAAAACCAGGATGGCCTAAAAAATCCCCCGACTTCATCCTGGAAATCATTAGGATTTATGCAAATCTCGAGCGAAAGGTGACTTTTTACAAATTAGGCTGGTGGAAATTAGCTATAATGTTGATGCAACTGCAGCCCATGCGGTTATTTATGGTATCTCTTCGGCTTTTAAAAATAATGTTGCTGGATGGAACATCTGCTTTCTTGATTTCGTTGCACCTTGCCTATATTGCAACACAACACCTGCTCTCGGATGGTAAATTGAAAACTTATCTCTGCCTCGTTTTTCTGATCTGTCCACCGGACTCGGAATCGGGGGAGAATTGAGTAGTTATGGTTACAGGGCAATCCTCGTTAGCGACTCCCGAGGTACAAAGAGATAATCAAGCCGCGCTGGTAATGTACATACAATAGTCACGTGATTACCATAATAGTCCAAGTTTGTGTATCCAAAGTATCAAAATAAATAAACACATCTGAATACAGTGGCGCCACTCCATTTAAGGTGGTGCCCCTTGACAACTGGAAATATATTTGAAAGATAAGGAGGAAGGAAAGATGAAAAATAACGCAATGAACTTTGAAATGGGTTATGGAGGGAACGGAGCACAGCATTTTAACTCACTTGTCTTTGCATTAAACATAAGGCAAGCATGTTTATGTGTTTCTTGTTTTTAACCTGTTCATATACGGTTCGTATTCACGTGTGGGAGGATCTAACTCTTGTTGTACGCCAGAGTCGCCACATTCATGTGCCCCTCACAAATTTAAATGCCTCGTGGATATCTCATCATCCATCAGGTGGATCTTACGCTGCCGCTGCTGGAACAAAACGGTGCACTCGGCTTGTTTACCAAACTCCCACCTGACATCGATTTTTAATTAATTTTCATTTAGCTGCAGTTAAATAGCGACCCTCCATGGGGTTGTGCTCACCCTTCATAAAGGCGTCAATGAGTGCCTCATTTCTCACTCGAATGAGTCTGTAAAAATACGAACGATATGCATTTGTGAAAGCGTAAATTCTTCATAATTTAATTGCGTTATTGAACAATTAATTGCACATATTCGCTTTTGACTTGCATCAGAGAGATTTAAAAACAATCCCACAGGATTGCTTGCTCTACGAAACGGCAAGTGGCGCCTCTTCGCGAAGAGAATCCAAAGGTGGCACCCTCACAGCAGTTGGTTATTTGCGAGGTGGCCGCTTAGTTGTGCTACTCGTCCCTAGGTGGACTGATGGCGTGTTTGCGCGCCGCAAAGAAGCGCCGCGTTATTTTTGAATGTTTACAAACATTTGATTAGCATAAAACAGCGATTAACATGAAATAAATACATAAAATTTATAAATGATTGCGTAAGTGGCTTGCTTATTCGATATTAAATAATCCTTTAAGACTACTGTTTACATTTTTATACGCACAGGTCATGCCTTAATGTTGACAGACGGTTATTGTAAGTTTTCACGCTTGTTTAGAACGCGATTTCAAGATCGCATTTTTAATTAATATTCACAATCTAAATTAAGCATTGCCTATCTTTGCTAGAAAAGTTGCGGCAAAGTGAGCTCGAGGTTTTAAAATTGTAAGTCATTTTTCCGCACATGTAACCTTTGGATAATATTTTATCGCAAATTATGTCTTATGCTCAATAAATATTAAAACAGTTCTAATTGGAATTGTATCGGTATTATGCAATATGTCAAATATAACTGCGCTATTAGGCGTGCAGACTGCTAGTTTATTAGGTCTTTATTGCACGGGAAATTCACATATCTTTTCAATAATAAATTTATATTGAATATTGCGCAATGACTTGCAGATAAAAGCAATATTAACAATGATTAAACGAAAGCGTGCGTTTGTAGCGGTCCAAATTGTTGTGAATTTTTTTGCAGCCAGATTTTGCAGCTCTAGGCGCAATTAAATCAACAATTGAAGTGGATAGAGATGACATATAAATAAGATAATTTTATTATTGTGAGGAAACAAGTGTGTATAGAGCGCATATGTTGATATAAACATACTTTCTAGACATTTTTGTTAAAAATTGTGCACCTATACATATTGTAAGGTTAAGCAGGTCTATCCATATCTGGACTGTAGTACAAGAATGGTCATATGCCTACGGAAGGACCGATTTTAAGATGTGCTATTACTTGTTCGTCTAAGATTAAGTATAAATCATGCCAATGTGCAAAGTGAGGCAGGTTCAAGAAGCTTAGACCTAAGCTAAATCTATCTAAGAGCGAATATTTGTATTTAGTTACAGACTTTTGACTACTTTTGGCATTTAGTCACACAATAATCAACGTTTGAGCTGGACTGACGAAATTTTAAAAATGGCTATTATATGAAAAATTACAGTTTGGGACTAGAAAATCACTAACGTAGGTCTATTTATTCTACAATTTAGTTCTTAGCACTTATTTAATTTTAAGTTGGATTATGTACACGGATTTATTTGCAGTTTTAATGTGCTAGTATCGAGCTGACACTCTGGTTTTCTCGGATTTATTCTAACTAGAAAATTCCAGTTTTGATAGAGTAAGTTATCCGCATTGATAGAAGATTTCATTTACAAGGTTTCCTCTGACATTAAATATTTTCATAGGCAGTCAATGTGCTCAATGAGCATTGTAAAGTGGGTTGCCTATTTAGCAGGGATTCATATTACAATATCTATGTCAGGATCAGTTTTTGTTAATTAAACTAATCGCTTAAAAAAGTGGTTGAGTAGCAATATTGCCCACGCTGACTGAATGCAAAACAAAATCAAATCATTTTTCTTGGACTTGATGACACATTTGTTGGCAGTCGGCCCCCTAACATCAAGACATTCAGTTTGACAAAAATGGTAATTTTGGTTCCATTTGAATGTTGTCTAAGAATAGGACAGTAGTAATAATCATAAAGAAATTATTCCTAAAATTGAAACACATAGTTTTCCTCACTATGCTTTGAACATGAACAGTCCAAGTATAGATACTATTTGTTGAAGGAGATACCCAAAGTGTACTTTTCTTAATTCCTCGTAAATTTGAATATAAAACGCGGAAAATAAATTACCTGCAAAGTAAGTTGGTCAACCAATCAATATCCAAAACAGCCCCTGCTGAACTATTTTTGTACTATCACCAGTCAGAACAATCTATTTTAGCAAGCCTAGCACATATATTACTACTATAGTACTTATACAAAATGGAAATGTCGCTCAATGACTTTTAGATTTCTATACAAAATAGATGCCGGGCAAAGTACTATGCTTAGTATGCTGTTATTACCTATAAACATATATCAAGCAAGATACGTCTTCCAATTACAAAATTATTTAAGATAGCCACTAACTTTGGACCAATCTACCATGACTTCACTAACAGGTGCAATTGTATAAATACTATTTGTTGAAGGAGATACCCAAACTGTACTTTTCTTAATTGCCTGTAAAGTTGGATAGAAAATGCGGAAAATAAATTACCTGAAAAGAAATTCAGTCAACCAATCAATATCCAAAACAGCTCCTACTGAACTATTTTTGTACTATCACTAATCAGAACAATCTATTTTACTATAGCCTAGCACATATATTACTACTATAGCACTTATATTTAATGGAAATGTCACTCAATAGCTTTTAGTTTTCTATACAAAACAGATACCAGCCAAAGTATTATGTTTAGTACTGCTGCTATTGCCTATAAACATATATTAAGCAAGATACGTCTTCCAATTACATAATTATTTAAGATGGCTACTAACTCTGGACGAATCTACCATGACTTCACTAAGAGGAGCAATTGTAGAGATACTATTTTTTGAAGGAGATACCTAAACTGTACTTTTCTTAATTGCCGGTAAAGTTGGATAGAAAATGCGGAAAATAAGTTACCTGAAAAGAAACTCAGTCAACTAATCAATATCCAAAACAGCTCCTACTGAACTATTTTTGTACTATCACAAATCGGAACAATCTATTTTACAATAGCCTAGCATATATATTACTACTCTAGTACTTATACAAAATGGAAATGTCGTTCAACAACTTCTAGTTTTCTATACAAAATAGATACCCAGCAAAGTACTATGCTTAGTACTGCTGTTATTGCCTATAAACATATATTAAGCAAGATACGTCTTTCAATTACAAAATTATTTAAGATGACCACTAACTTTGGACCAATCTACCATCACTTCACTAAGAGGAGCAATTGTATAGATACTATTTGTTGAAGGAGATACCCAAACTGTACTTTTCTTAATTGCCTGTAAAGTTGGATAGAAAATGCGGAAAATAAATTACCTGAAAAGAAATTCAGTCAGCCAATCAATATCCAAAACAGCTCCTACTGAACTATTTTTGTACTATTACCAATCAGAACAATCTATTTTACCATAGCCTAGCACATATAATACTACTATAGTACTTATACAAAATAGAAATATCGCTCAATAACTTTTAGTTTTCCATACAATATAGATATCAAGCAAAGTACTATGCTTAGTATTGCTGTTATTACCTATAAACATATATTAAGCAAGATACGTCTTCCAATTACAAAATTATTTAACATGGCCACTAACTTTGGACCAATCTACCATGACTTCACTAAGAGGAGCAATTGTATAGATACTATTTGTTGAAGGAGATACCTAAACTGTACTTTTCTTAATTGCCCGTAAAGTTGAATATAAAACGCGGAAAATAAATTACCTGGAAAGTCTGTCAACTAATCAATATCCAAACAGCTCCTACTGAACTATTTTTGTACTATCACCAATCAGAACAATCTAATTTACCATAGCCTAGCACATATATTACTACTATAGTACTTATATTTAATGGAAATGTGGCTCAATAAATTTTAGTTTTCTATACAAAATAGATACCAAGCAAAGTACTATGCTTAGTACTGCTGTTATAACCTATAAACATATATCAAACAAGATACGTCATCCAATTACAAAATTATTTAAGATGGCCACTAACTTTGGACCAATCTACCATGACTTCACTAAGAGGAGCAATTGTAGGTATGTAGTTTAGTTGAAATTTAATTTTAATACTGGACTTTACTCTCTATTATATTGTGAATTTGTTGTAATTTTTATGCTACTAGAGTTGGGCAGCTGTACTACTTTTATTTATTCGCAAAAACATTAGTCTTTAAGAAATGTGAAATAAGATAAATACTAAACATTTTATTTAGGTAATTGTAATTAAACTCACGTGAAGATTATTGAAAGTAGTACTAGTTGAATGTAATAAATTATGACACGAAACTACTACGTTGTTTTATTGAGCGATTGGATTGTTTTATTCCAGAAACTAAAAGCCATTTATATATCGCTTAATCTAAAGCGCTCCTTAACCCTCAGTCAGCAGAAAAAACGAAGAGTTCTGGGGTACAAAACTTAAAGAAATATATCGTCATTGATTTATTTATCTTTCATACATTAAGAAACTGCAAAGAAAAATGGCGTAGCTGATTTGAATTGAAGGAACATCTATAAATTGGTTTAAATGATAACGAATGATATCTAAGCCCTACATTCTGTTCTACTTGTACCATACACATGCAGAACTTTATTACAATCCTTTAAACTATTTTACGCTAGCTAGTCATAATAATTTTGTGTTTGCGTGACTGTAGAGAGATCTACCACCATTTTAAATATTTAAACACTATTCTATAGCACCTTGCAAACAAATTCTTCCTGTAACACTCAAAATAAGTTGTAAGTCTATATGTCAGTAACAGTGGATCTTGCCCTAGATAGCTTTTGATCAATTTCTAGTGTCTTTCCTCTCATCTTTGCTTAAAACAATGACTGTATAAACTAGGAAACCAGTCAAAACATATAAATCCAGTTCTGGTGTACAAAACTAATTTTTTCTTACAGCTCAAGTTCCGCACGTAGAGGAAATCTGATATATGATAAATGTGGAAATTATGTATCTCCATGTATACCAGGTGCGCAAGTTTAAAACCTTGTTTTTTTGCATGAAAAATACGCAACTTTTTAAGAGCTATGGTAAAATCATTTTTATTCAAAGTATTGGCCCTCGCTTTCTGCACATTTTATTCATCTCTCTGAAAATATATGGATACCGTTCCAAAAGAAAGCTTCAACTTTCATTGATATCCCTTCATCGAGCCATTTTGGGGCATTTTCGAAAGTCTTGAAGTGTTGCTCAGTCAGTGCGTGCCCCATCGATGAGACGAGGTGATAATATGAAGGCGCCAGGTCTGGTGAATACGGCGGGTGGGGTAGGAGTTCCCAACCAAGCGAAGAAACCGTTTCTTTGACCATTTTGGCTGAATGTGCAGGAGCGTTGTCATGTTGCAGAATGACTTTGCCGTTTCTTCGAGCCCATTCTGAGCGTTTTTCGGTTAATGCGTGGTTTTAATTGATCATTTGGTGTCGGTAGCGGACGGTATTAACTGTTTCGCCGAGTTTGAGAATCTCGTAGTACACTACTCCTTTTTGATCCCACCACACACACAGCATTGTCTTCCTCACAAAACGATCCGGTTTTGTACTCGATCCTGATGGTTGTCCTGGCGTTAACCACGATTTCTTGCATTTGGGATTCTCATAATACACCCATTTTTCATCGCCAGTTGCAACCCGACGCAAGAAACCCTTTCTTTTGTGGCGTAAATCCAGCATTTCGCACACAATTCTTCGTCTTTCTATCTGTCGTTCGTACAGTTTGTGTGGAACCCATTTTCCAACCTTTTGAATCTTCCCCATGGCTCTCAGGCGATCGGAAATGGCTTGCCGAGTGACATTCAACTGCTCCTCCATCATTTGTTGTGTTTATGTATCGTCTTCGTCCAATAATGCTTGTAATTCGTCGTCTTCAAACCTTTTTGGTCGATATGATTTAAAATACAAAACGAAAAAGGCCCTGCCTTTTATTTACGTTTGTGGATAGAAAGACCGATCAAAATTAGTATCGTATTCGGCAAAATAATAAACATTGTAATTTACATGTATTGATAAGGTATCCATATCATCCTCGTGGACATTTTATTGCTAATACTCCATTTTCCCCACGTCCAATTATGTTACTTAACGTGATTGCAGTACTTACTAATTTTAAAGGAGGAAACAATATTTAAGACTTGCGCTTGTAGTACGAAATCTGACATTGCGATCGTCGTTTTTTGGGCGTTTCCTCCAAGAAATATCAAAACATATTAGTAAGAGCTCACCTACAATTATGATCGTCAACATTTTAACAGCCTTTGTTTACAAACAATCGCAATTAAAAAAGTCCCTTCTGAAGATTGGAAGCGAAACTGTAGATATAGAAAATAAATTACTTAACTTAATGAAGTTTAAACCAAACAAGTGTGCCTCTATTGACACAGAAACGGTCTAGAAAACAATAATTTAAATGAAGTAATGGCAGTAAGTGAAAACGATAATTTGGCGGAAGATCATTAACTTCTACTCTAATTATTTATTTAGTTATATTTCAGTTTCAGCAAACAAAATTACAGCAAAACAAACTTGTCGGAAATATCTGCATGAAATAAAGAGATCAAGGCCGCGACAGAAATCCGTTATTAATAAAATGTAGCGGCAGAGCTGGCGCAGTCAGCTCGTATTTATGTATGTAAAATGTAGGTACATACGCTCAGTTGAAACAAATTACAAATAGGCTCAAGCTTAATCTTGAATAAACTCATTACGCAATCAAGCGTTTATGAAATTTAGTATTGCAGCTTGCCTAAATTGTATGAAGTCCTAATGAACTCGAATGATTTTACCTTTTGCCCTATATTCGCCTCCTAGGTCTTATTCAGCCTCTCTCCTTAATGAGCTCTTGTAGCGCTAATTGGCACATTTCGAACTATAAAAGAAAAAATTGTTTGAATCGCTTCGGATTTCACAATCAGCCGAATCGATAGCAATCATAGAAAACGACCCCAAAACACAAGATAAGAAGTGAGTGCTGCTAAGACCGAACCTATTGACTCAATTGCGAAGTAAGCCGGAGATTTAAGTCTCAAGTGGCCTCGTGTTATCAATGTTCCGTTGATTTTTTTGAAGTCGCAGCCGCGTTTCAAAGTCCTTCTTATTTCGAAATTGTGTGGCTCTATTATGCATTCAAACATCATTTTCAATGCACAGAGTCATTCAGTTTCGAGATCGTTAGAAAATACCGACAATTATTAAATTCTTGACGGTAACATGCATCATCAATGGTAAGATTTACACCGATTATATGTTTCATTCCTATTGATATATATAATTTTATATCAGAAGCAAGAACGATTTTTTTAACAATTCTTTTTCTCCAATCACTTTGATTGTCCAAAACGTCACTTTGCATTGACGATTCAAACGTATATTCGGATAATCTGAAGTGAAACTAGATTATTACGGAAAAGTGCATATCTGTTGCTGTGCAACATAGATAAAACTTTATCGATGGATATTGCATTTCTACGTTGAAATGCATCGTCAGTTTGTATTGATCCCAGAATGGGTACTTCTGGAAGAGGGTGAAACAATAGCGGTTAGACAGAAAGTGTGATCATAATATTTTAACATTAAAGTGCACAAAATAATAGCTCGCGTTCCATTTCCAATTCCACTTACATTACAGCGCCGCTTTGCTCTTCTACCATGTGCTGCGGCCCCCGAGCTCTTCAAATATACACAATAGACATGCAATCCCGGCGTTGTCCTTTACATATTATTGTTCCTTCTGATATTACCAAACGCAGCCGGCCGAATTTCCAGACTCAATAGCAAGAGCATCAGCCCAGCAAATCGAATTTAGTTATTGTCATCAATTGCTAAGTAGCCATTCGGGTTTGATTGATATGACATGCTCTCACTAAATCTTGTTTATTGGTGATTTGCTTTGATCTGAATTCCCTTTGACTGATATACGCAAACCAATATGTCAGAACTCGCGAAATAAACTATATTATTAACTTTGCAAAAATGCAAAATTAGAGTTCTCTAGATATAAGCTCTCATTAGTTTATATTTTTTACACCGCAGTCGTTCAACCGAGCAAGAAAATTCGAGTTTTCGAAGCATCCCGAGAGTTTTTTAACAATGCTTGGCTCATTGAAATATTTGTGTACTATTCTAGTAAGACGTCAACAAATTAAAAACGTATCTCTACAGCTAATTGCAGCGATTACAATGCTTTGAGGGTAAAGTTTATTGACTATATTTTGTTCTCGATGTAAAAACACAAAATTGTTGTTTATATGAAATTCGAATACCGCTACCGGAATACAATCATCATGGTTTGAAAAATATAATTTTATTGTTCCTCCCTTATTCGCTTTCTCACGTCTTTAAGTAATACATATATCCTGCATTTGTTACTTTCCAGTAAAACTGCAGACAGCTGCTTGAATAGAAAACCAAGTGAGACTGTGTGCTTTTATTATTGTATTGCATGAGTTAATGCAGAAATTGCATGGCGTGTTGTATGACTGCTGCAAGCGTCGAAAGAATGTCACCATAAATCAAGTAAGGTGTTTATTAACACATTTATATGTTTCTTAAGTCTCCTTGGTTGAAAAATAATAATTACTGTCAACATCTATCTTTTGATGCTCTCTTATCTATTTACTCTCATTACTTTCAAAGTCATTTAATCATTTGTTGAATTGTTCTGAATGCAAAGAAACACTTTTAGTAGCATGATTGCACAATATTGTACGTACTTAATGACAACATACCAGACAGGTGTGAGAATGACAATCACTGTGTGGTAAGAATCGCAAAAAACAGTGTATATGGTCGTTAAACGGAGAGTTTAAACTAAATAGCAAAGTATTTTCGTTGTTCACGTAGATATGCAGCGAACGTAAATGTTTACTTTGGACAATAATTACTAGGTTGGTGCATATTTAATTCAACAAATAGGTTAAAAATATTTAACAAAATCATATTTCAGTGCTTATCCAGGGGCGTAGTCACCACCCACTTTAAGAACTGCGTCCCATTTGCTTGGCAGTAGGTCAATTCCACGGGAGAAGAAGTCACGATTCTTGGAGGCGATCCACGCTTTAACATCGCTCACCAGGTGATCCAAATCGTTGGAAAATTGGTTCCTTTGCCAGTTTTTAAATGAGCGATTGACTTGGTAGTCTGCAGGAGCCTCGGTCGATGAAAATGGGGGACGTGGGACTAAATCCCTTCTCGGCGAACGATTCGACGACACGACGTTCAACATGAGGACTTGCATTATCGTGGTGGGACGATAATGTTCTGTATTCGTGCTCGCTTTGCTTTGATTGCACTGCAAAGGCGGTCAAGTTGCACCAGATGGACGTGGTTGTTAATGTTGAACTGCCTCTTGCCATTTATCTCTGGGATTCGCCATTATTGCTCTTCGTCCGCGTCGTTAAACCAATAACAACATCCTTCAATATTATCTCCCGGTGGATGATTCCGCTTCTGTCCCTCCAGTCACACCACATAGACTTCTTACAGTGGACGCCTTTTGGAATTCGTTTGGGTGAAACACATCGCAATACGCACTCCTTCTTTCATTTGCCGTTTTTGAACAACAACCACGATTCATCCCCAGTAAGAAGATTTTTAAAAATGGTGTTTATTCGTTTCGCTGCAGTAGATAAAAATGCGTTCACATCCTGCTTTGTTGTTTTTAGAGAGCTCGTAAAAGACCCATCCAGCCAGTTTCCACATCCTTCCGAACCTTTTGAGACGATGAAGGATCGTTGACATTGAAGTTTTTAGCCAACATTCGCGTTGTCAGGTTTTCATCCTCTTTCACCGCTGCCAGGAGTGCCTGTTCATTGAAATCCGACGGCGGACCCCTTTCTTCATCATCTGCAAGGATTTTGTCGCCCGTTTTAAACCTCTTGAAATACCTTTATTAATTAATCAGCAATGATTGTTCTCTCACCGAAAAGTTCGTTGTGATCGCAAAATGACTCAGCCGCCTTCCAACCTTTCTCAAAATGAAAGCGCATAACATGGCCAATAAGAAGATGATTTTTTGTTTTTTTTTATTCCTGACGTTGGGAAGATTATTTTTTGAATAAAAATAATAACAAACAAAACTCCAATTTGTTTCAGGAAAAAAATTGGCGCGACGAAAACTTCGAAAATTTCTTTGAGGACTGATGAATTCTTTACATCGACTTGCTTGGCAGGCATTACTAATTGTCATAAGGCTTCTTTGAATGCATTGGGCAATGCTTTTGTGCATATGTAATAAAGTTACTTAGATTCGAAATAATATTTGAACTATTACTGTGATCAAAAAGTAAGGATAATTTGTTTATAAAATGTAAATTCTTTATTTATTCTAGTCCTCGAAACAGTCGGAATAGTCTTTTTCCGGTAGAGCATTCAAGACCTTCTTCGAATCGGTTTTTTCTCCTCAATCGTATCAAAACAGTATCCCCGCATTGGCTTTTTGAGTTTGCTGAATAGACAGAAGTCGCACGGAGCCAAATCAGGTGAATACGGTGGTTGCGGAACGATACGAGTCGAGTTTTTGGTAAAAAACTTGCGAAGAACCAATGCAGTATGACATGGTGCATTTGACACCAATCGGACTTGACGCATTTGAGTCACAAAAAATCTTTCAAAGTGATTTGGGCTGAGCCAAATGACACTTCCAGCGAGGTCTCTAATTGTCACTCAACGATTTTCAAGCACCAAATCTTTGATTTTTTGGACATGGCACTCGTCGGTAGACGTTGATGGTCGTCCAGAGCGCGGTTTGTCTTCTATGCGTTCTAGGCCCGCTTTGAACTCGTTCTACCACTTATAAACGTTTGTTTTGTGCAATAGTTTGATCACCAAAGGCCTTCCGCAACATTTTCAATGAATCTGCAGAAGAATATTCGTTTCGCAAACAAAATTTGATGAAAATTCTTTGCTCAGCAAAATCACTGATTGTAAATATCGAAAAATTAACTTTTGAATGTTTGCAAAAACACGTGTAACTCGCAGATAATTAAAGCTTTTGACAAACAAACGCTATGCAAATGTTATAGATAGTCCTCGCAAGAGAACAAAATTTACCTGCCTTCCTAATAACCGGCAGTTTTAAATGACAATTTCACCTTACTTTTTGATCACAGTTGGATATCGATATGAGAAAGCAATTCGCTTGCAGAGTAGAGATTTATTAAGGTATTAAGACTAAAATCTCAAAAATTGAAAGCTGTAGTTTTGACAGCCTTTATTCCTTATTGCATTCCCACTCCTCGGCGAGCGAAGCGAGCAAATTCTGTGTAAGAGAAGCTAATTCGATTCTTGATGTATTATAACTTTTCTACCTAAAGGATGCTTCTAGGAATGTCAGAGATAAAGAACTGAATCCGAATTTGTGGCGCAATTATTTTCTACTTAAGTAAAAACACTTGAACTCTATTTTGACGACACTCAACCTGTAGGTGAAATTGCTTTTATATGATTACGGCAAAATTGGCTACTCTACCAAATTTCTAGCATTTAGAGGGAGACTGAAGAATTTTGCACAGTTTATTTTATTCAATTTGTCAGGGATTCTAATGTTGTGGCAGTAAAGATATAATTGTTTAAATTATAGGCTTCATTTGTCATCACTTAGCCCTCAGAAGTATGTCACAATTCCAGGGAAGCAGCAAAATTTGTTATACTAACTGTGCGCCGTCCCGAGCAAGGTGCTTACCTTTAGAAATTTCAGCTTAATTATGATATGGAGGTATAATTAATAAGAGCTCATCTTTCATTGGTTTCATTTTAGTTATTTATTGTTTGAACAAATATTCTAAGTGAGGAGCTAATTCAATAATATTCCCAGCCTCAAAATAGAGTGTATATATTTAGTTTTAGAGACATCTGATATTGGTACGTGTTGTGTTGAGGATTGAAATCTGCAACTCGCAGTAATTTGAATTGCAATAATACCAACTAATATTCGAAGTTTTCCTCTCAGCAAGAAGTTACTTTTACATCAAATGCTAAAACAAATCTTGTGCTTTCCATACTGGACTATCAATGCGTGGTCTTAAGTATTGTTATTTGATATCATTTTCATTCTCTAATACTTTTAATTACATTTTATGGTAAATGATACAGTTAATTATAAGGAGTACAAATAAGTTTCCGCCGTTTTTTTATAAAACACTGAATATTTATTGTAACAGAATGTTAGTTTAAGTTTATTCGAAGTATTGTCCATCACTAGCAAACACTTGTTTCCCATCTCTCAGGCAGCATTCGGATTCCACATCTGCAGAACTCCTTATCTTTTGAGCCTATCCACGTATCAACCCAATTTTTGATATTTTTATATGTTGTGGACCGCTGCTCCGACAGAGCATGTGCTATTGACCAGAACAGATAATAGTCGGATGGTGCTATGTCTGGTGAATAGAGCGGGTGGGGTAACACTTCCCAATCAAGTGTTTTCAAATAATTTTTCACTGAAACCGCTACTTGCGGACGAGCATTATCATGGAGTAGAATTATTTTGTCGTGTCTAGAAAAGTATTGAGAGCAGTTTTCCTTTAGGGCACGACTCAATTTCATCAATGTGTTCGATAGAGAGTTCCAGTGATTGTTTCGCTCGGATTAAACAACTCGTAATACACCGCATCCAGCTGATTCCACCATATACACAGCACGAGTTTTTTTTCGTGAATATTCGGTTTTGCTGTGGATGTTGACGCGTGGCCAGGTTGTCCCCATGATTTTGTTCTTTTTGGGTTGTCGTAATGTATCTATTTCTCATCCCCTGTGACTATTCGATGTAAAAAAACCTTTTATTTTATGTCTGGTTAGCAGCACTTCACTCATGCTTGCTGAGTGACTTCTAATGTGAGAGCAAGTTCTTTTTGTGTTTGAGACGAATCTTCCTCTAATATTTCTTCCAATTCTGCATCTTCGTAAATTTGAGGCCTTCCGCTGCGGTCTTTGTCTTCTACATCAAAATCACCGTTTTAAAACTTTTGAAACCACTCACGACACGTTCTCTCACTCAAAGCAGCTTCATTATATGCTTCTACGAGCAATTCATGCGCCTCAGCTGCACATTTTTCTAAATTAAATAAATAAATTAAAAGTTTCCGCAAATGACGTTTGTTTGGTTGAAATTTAGATATTTTCAGCTCAAGAAAATTATATTTTACTAGCACGGAGTCACTTTTATAGTAAAGTTATGTTATTTTAGAACGAACAGACCCCTAATATATATATATGATAGAGTTTACAGTTTTGCTCTCGGTTTAGTAACTGAACCACAATCGTACCATTTTATTCCAGAATGTCTCAATGGAGCAAAAGATGACCCTTCTGACTTCACCTTTTACAGTCCGCAGTTTAATGACTTTATAATAATATGTAGTAATTCTGGGAGTCATAAATCTAATCAACTATTTATAAAAAGCAATTAAAATTTAAACCATTTGAACGTGTAATGTTAGACTAAACAAGTAATTCGTGGTTAGAAGCAACAGAAGAGAAAAAATCATCACCTTTAATTCTAACTATTTCAATGTCAAAAAGTGTGAACTGAATTCATTAATATACGAAGAGAAACAACCATCGCCTTTAACCATTAATTCTAACTATTTCAATGTCAAAAAGTGTGAACTGAATTCATCAATATACGAAGATTGGATGTGAATTGTAACCTCATATTTATTGATCAGCAAATTAATGCTTCTCCACATTTTGTTTACGATTTGGAATTCGAGAGTAGAGTTTCCTGAAAGAGGGGAGATATTGGTAGTTATTGGCATTAGACACACAGTATGCTTCGTAATATTTTAACATAAAGCACACAAAATAATAGTACATGTTCCATTTCCAATCCCGCTTTCATTAAAGCCCTCGTTTCGCGCTCTCTCTCGTTCTCCCGGAATATGACGAGCTCTTCAAATATACACAATAGACATGCAATCTCGGTCGGTGTTGTCCTTTACATATTATTGTTCCTTCTGATATTAGCAAACGCAGTGCAGTGGGTTGAATTCCCAGACTCTATAGGACAGGCATTAGTGCATTTAATCGAATTTAATTATTATTATCAATTCTATAGCTTCCTGCTTAATTAATATCAAACGGATGAAAACATTTTTGTTCATCAATTCCCCTCATTTGTTAGGGTTTTTTATATCGTTCTGCTTAAAATAATCCAATACAGAGGCTTATTTCAAAAGTTAAGTTCACCGATTTTCATTTCATAATCAAAAATAATGCTTTTAAAATCAGAACTCCTATTTCGCTTATTTCTCAATGATTATCTTGAGCCGTCTCGTTTTTACACTTTTAAATCCTTACATAATTCATGCAGCAGCTCATTGGACAATTTTGTATATATATGCATGCAGCTACCTGCTTATATCAAAAACAGAGCGCGATTTCTGCCGTTTTATTGATGTATCGCATGAGTACCTGAAGAAATTGCATGGCATGTTCTCCTATTGGCGTCAAAAGAATGGTCGTAAATCAAACGAGGTATTTAATATCTCATTTAAATTTAATACAAGCCGGTGATTTATGCTTAAAAAATGTTCTCAGTGCAGTTAAAATTACTCATTGATGCGCTATTTGCTAAAATAATCACTGGGAACTGGTTGGACAAATTGATTACTCTTATTATTAGAAAGTATGAATTACAAGCAATTAGTTTAGCATGCGTAGAAAGTAATAATCTTGAAAATGATAATTTTGCAGCGATTCCAATTTTGACTAAGCTAACTAAAAACATAAGTAATGGGCTTCTGCCATATCTGCAAATTCTATTATTGCCATTAAATCTGATTGAGGGGAAGATTTGAACTTCCGCAATAAATAGACCCCTGCTCAATCTACACTTTCTTCGTATAAATAAAGAGGCAGCACACATAAAAAAACTGAATAAATGGAGCAATGCGCATTTTTACATGCCACCCCCGACCATTATTACAATAAGGATCATAAATAACTCCGCGATGTATAGAGTAGAGCCAGCACGGAAAACTTGGCTTCTGAAAATGTGACCACCCCAATGCACAATACAGTTCAATTCATCCTCCTCGGGTAACCCCAGCTCGAGAAATCCACCATTTTAGCAATAATGGAGGATGCTTCGCCCCTGTCTCGCTACATTTACGAGCCCAGTTGGTACAAGCGCCTCGGCCATCAGAACTTTTCGAGTTTTTTCGAAAAGAAAGTTCGCGCCGTTTACATTAAGCTTTTTCGGGGATTTTTCTTTGATTTGTGGTGATGTATTGGTATTATTTTTCGATTGGGGCAACTCCCCAACCGATAAATTTTAAAGTTTCCCTGCCCCCGAGCCACTCGATTGATTTTAAACCAGATGGTCTGCATATATCCACCTGAATTTGCAACTTCACGCTACTTTTGCGAGGAATGAAGGCTCTAATCTAATAAGTCGCTCTAGAAACTTTCGAGGTGAATTACTAGATAATCTGGGGAATTTTCCGAGTTTAAATGGAAGTCGCTGGTGAATTAGAGCTAAGAGTTCCATAATTAAGCAAAAAAGAATGGAAAAACTGCCCTGTTTTTACATGTAATGAATCTCGCCTTATTGTAAGGAAATTGCTTCTCGACTGTCGCAGCTGCTATTTATTCTAACAAATCCTGTATGTTTTAATGAATACAGCTTATTTTATTGAATAACGAGCATTTTATTACATTTTGATAAGTCCTGGGAATTATAAAGGCATCTTGCATATTTGGCACAACTAGTAATGAAAGTTTTTTATAGTGAGACTGGAATACTTCCGTCTCTAAAGCGGTTGGCAGCAGTTGTAGACAAGACAAGAGCGAAGGCAATCTAGTCGAGTGCCTACTACTATTTATTTCAATTTATTTCCCCTTAGTTACTCCGCAGTCTTGAAGATATGTCAGATGCACGCGTTTCGATCGACTTGTATACCAATTTTCTACTTATCTTTATAATCTGCCTGTAAATTTTTTATTTTAAGGGACATCCAAATTAGATTTGGTTGCTGGCCGGGATGGCACGGAATAGGGGTGGGGTAAAATGGAAGACGCTATTTAGTAATAGAGATGGGGAGACGAAATTACCCAACTTTCCAGATTTATTGTCTCCAGTGGATGCACGAAAAGGCAAAACAAAAAAAAATAATCCCTCGCGCTTGCACGGCCTTTTTTTCGCCTTCAGTTACGTGAAGTGTCCTCTTCGAAATAATGGCGTTACTGAGTGCCTTTGAAGAATGAAATGTTTCCCGCATAAAAATACCCCAGATTTTCTATTAATAGCGCGAACAAGAAGGGTTCTGAAGAACTATGCGTGCGAGTGGCACTTCTTTGTTTGTTTTCCAGCATTTACAGCACTTTTATCACTTCAAAGAGTGTGCGGGCCTTTTGGTGTTTGGTGATCGCCTTGTCCCGTCTTCAGAGTCGCATCGTGGCGCTCAGGCCCCATGCTTTTAAGGATTATTTTGATAGGGTTCTTTGCGGGCTTGTTGCTGGTTAGTGTGAGCATCCCTGTGCTTTTCACTGAAGGTTCGCTCTTTTTAGTCTCTTTAGTTAAAGACTGCTCTACATTCGACATCAGGACGATAATTAAATTGTCGGCTAAATTAGTTTGAAATTCTATCTGAATTGATTTAGTTAAATTAATGGGTATTATTTTTGATACATACTAGAAAGGGTCTGTTTTCCAACCTGCAAAGTATGTTTTTGGTGCAGCATTTTATTAGCATCCCAATCAATCCAAATGAAAATAAGTCAATGTCTTGATTCTTGACTTCAAACAAACTATTTTAATTATTTATTAGTACAGTCAATATTTTACCCCACAAGAAAATCATGTGCGCTAATCAGTTCCTCCACTTTTTCTGTGAACCATTGAGAATACATTTTTGTACAGCCACGTAAACACAGTCTAGGGCACCAAAAGTATAAGCCCTAGAATATAGTAGATCGGGTGAACATATATGTGATGTATTTAATGGGATTATACCGTTTACTTTTTATCCCAATCATCTTGTTTATGATATTTATTAGCTCATTTAATAAAATAGGTTAGTCTATACTACCTATAGTATATATTTATTGCAAAATAGCAGCAAAGCAAATACTCTGATATTGTTTTTATCAAAACACTGAAATCTGGAAACACGCCTAGTTCACAAAATCAATTTTCATTGAAAATAAAGTACAAACAGAGACAAATCGAAGGATAAAAGCCAATATTTCGCTTTATTTACAGGACACGGTAGGCTTTGAGAAAATGATTTCCTGGGACTAGCAGCATTTCTGCACTTTAGATTAGCACGTCGTGGGTTATGTGTTGATTTTTTAATTTGAGTCATACTCTATTGTATGCTTACGATTTGAACGGGCCAATTTATAAAGTCATTCGAATCTTCATTACGCAATCAAACACTAACGCAGGTATTATTATTAACCCTTTACTAGATTAGTTAAAAAGTTCGCGGAGCGAAGACTTTAATTCGTCGGTAGAGCTACAATTTCGACTGAATTCAAGATCACGTGCTTCTAATGACCGTATCTGCAAATTTCAACCCCTTATGACTCGTCGGTGTTTTTATGACGCTTTGATGTTAGACGTGTCAACATAATTTAATCATGGAAAAAATTGAACATCGTGCGTTTATAAAATTTTAATGAAAAAGGGTTTGAAGGCGATGGAAATTTATAGTGAAATGGTGAATGTGTTAGGGGATTCTGCTCCATCTAAAACAATGGTCTATAAGTGGGCATTAGAATTTAAACGTGGTCGCACAAGCCTAGAAGATGATCCTCGTTCAGGACGTCCAAAAAGTGGGACCACTGAAAAAATAATTGATACCATTCATGATATGATTATGAATGACTGAAAAAGTGAAACTTGAGTGAGATTTCTGAGACCATGAATATCTCAACTGAGCGAGTACTTCATATTTTGAACGATGTGCTAGGCCTCAGAAAGCGTTGTGCATGATGGGTGCCGCATTTCTCAAATTGTGATCAAAAACGATTTCGAGTGAATCTTTCTAAGGAATATTTGGAGCTTTTTCAAAAAAATAAAAAAGAGTTTTAAGTCGTTTCGTCACTATGGATGAAACCTGGGTGTGCCACTATGATCCCAAGCTGCGACAACAATCCTCAGAGTGGACCGAGCCTGGTTGTTCAGCCCCAAAACAACCAAAATGGCCCAAATCATCCAAAAAGGTTATGGCATCTGTTTTCTGAGATGCAAAGGGCATTTTGGTGATCTTTTATTTTCAAAACAGTAAAACCATAGTAGGAGAGTATTATTCAAATCTGTTGGATAAGTTAAATACAAAAATTAGAGAAAAGAGACCTGACTTGAAGAAGAAAAAATCCTTTTCCGCCAAGATAACGCGTCAGCACACAAATGTGTTCAAACAATGGCTAAATTGAACGATTTTCCTCAAATGAAGAAGTTATAGAGACTGTGAAGCAATACTTTGACGAGCTTCCAGAAAACCATTTTAGAGATGGTATAACTGGATTGGAAAATCGTTGAAAAAAATTTATTGAAATTATGGGAAAATACGCTGTAGACAAAAGGTATTCTTTTTAGTTTTGCCCTTTTTTATCCCCGCTCCGCAAACTATTCAACTAACCTAGTACTGCTTTGGAACGACAAGTTATGCAAGCATTTAGAAAATACACTCCTCTCTGATCATAGCAAATTAAAAAATCATCAATAGGTACTAAAAATATCTATTGATTTTTATTTTACTTTAAGTATACAATAAAACTCAAGACACAGAAATTCCTAGAGTGCATATGAACACCAAATAAATAGTAAGAGCCTCAAAACGATTCAGAATATTTAGAGAGATTCAGTCTATAGACTTTTGTGGATGCGCTTTATGAAATAATCGTTAAAATTTCTTTATTATTTCATATAGAAAGCACTAATCTTCTCAACAAATCTTCCATCATTACTAAACAACGCATTCCGGGAGAATCAAACAATTTATAGCCTATTAAAATCACGGGGCTATACGCGATAGTTTAAGCGAAATGAGGGGTGAGGTCACTTCTGAATTTATACTTGAGCGGCCAGAATCAGATACGCTTAATTTATGAGCTTGGGTAAAATAAACGCCCTTTCGATCCGCTCAATGTTTTACACAGAACTCGCAGCACAAGGCAAAGATACTTCAGGATTTTTGAAAATGGAAAGCCAACAGACATACAATATCAAATCAACAGAATGCGTGGATATAAAGAACGGGTAAGCCGAGATGATGGGAAGTTGAAACGGGAAGTACGCACTGTGTAGATGGGCAAAAAGCAAATATTGACTTATCGAAAAAATATTGGGATTGTAAAATGGAGTTTCAGGATGGTAAAAAATGAAGGGTTATTATTTCCTAAATGAAGGGTTATTATTTCCAACATGAGCTCTACTGCAATCATTTAAAAATTGAAAACTGCTGTTTCGTTCACTCATTGGTCAAATAAAATTAAAATCAGGAAGACGTGGGAATTCTCCTCCATATGCAGCTAGCATTGGCCACATGCATGATTTTGCCATGCTGAAATGGTGATTCCTTTTCCTCTACACAGACACTAACACAAGTTTATAGAAGTAAATTGTAAATGCAGGACAATGGTATTAATCATTCAATTACCACTTTCTAATATTTGATGATAGTGTCCAATTTAACACTAAATATTAAAATATTAATTTATTGTCACCTGAAACTATTTGTTTTTATTACAATAAAATGTAGTTGACACATAAATAGTAGAGCGAAAATCTACTTTTCCTGATTGAAGATCGGTGTTAACCTTCCAAGAATATACAGGGTGTTGCAGAATTAATTTCCAATACTTAACCCACATGTTGAGAACGCCAATGTGACCCGGACCGAGTCTAAGTATAAATAAAAATATTGAAAATTTGGCTAATTTAGGACTCCTGCCATAATTGAAATAATGCCGATACTATTACTATAAAAATAACAGCGTCACAATCAAACACGTCGTTAGATCCTTCAAAACGCAAAACCGTTCTTATTAGAGAGAAACAGAAAAAGAGCATAAACAACCATTGAAGTCAAATTTTATAGCGTTTTTTTCTAATCATTTAATACAGATCATGATCTCGAAAAAGATCGCTTTGTATTACTATTACCGCAAGAAATACGATCACATCATACATCGCAATCTAACGTCACCTTTATCTCTACAAAAATACCGGCATCACAATCAAAACAAAGCGTTAGATCCGTCAGAAAAACATGCGTCTGCGGTTTTAAATTTATTACGCTTTGCGTTTTTTGATGAGTATCCGCATTCATTTTTATCACCTTTTTTACAATAAAATGATGGCTTTTTTGGCTTAGTAATTTCATATGATTTGCATATTAGTAAATATGGCTTTCTTTAAATAAGGCATAAAGAACAATTTACCTAATTTACGTAATAGTAAATAATGTGTTAAAAACGAATTGAAATGAACGCAAGCCGACCAAAAATGTGGCGCTTGTTTTTCCTCTCCGGTTGCAATTTATTGGGCTGTTGACTTTTTTCGCTCATCTTTATTTCTTTTCAACGAGGGATTTTTTAATATTATTAAAGTCCAGATGCTTTAAGCGTAAACAGGAATGTGATTCTTTGAAATACCGATAAAATTCGTCTGTGTTCGACCAACGACGTCATAGAGAATTCCAACAGTGGTTCTTAACATGTACATGTAATTAATATCTCGGTTACCAATTATGCCCCAAAATGCAAACAAAAACCTATCGCTTATTATTTCTTATATCTACCACCCCATTAAGTTCTGTAACTTAATTTTGAAACACGTTGTATATTGGGTAGGTTTAATTCAGTATTTTTGCAATTTTGGTTCAGGTTTCCAGCATAGAAGTATTGGCCTAGAGACTAAGTGATAATCGCACGGAAGGAAAAGCCGGCATGGGCGAGACAAATTTGGTAGACAGGTACTATAAATTAAATGCATTTGTTACATGAGAATCCTTAAACATCCATAAATTTTCATGAGAGGTGTGCAAATATTCATTGCGGTGATTATGTTCGTGAATTGTCACATTTTTGCTCAAATTAGAAAGAAAAATGAACAAATCTATGGATAAATAGTAAATCTAGACTTTAGTCGACGAATTTACTAATATATAGCATATTTACAATAGATGGCAATGATGAATTATAGCATTAATTCAAGGAACTATATGTCAAAAATCTCTAAATTGTACTAAACGTAATTATATAGTTTTAAATATTCGGTGGTACAATAGAAAAGATGGGAATTAAAATAAAGCCACCGAATTTCAAGCTCTAAACTATGCTTCGAATTAGATCTTTTTAACTGAGAGCGTGCATAATATATTTCAAAAGAGATAACAAATAGACTATATTACATGTAGTTTATTTATATCTCGAGCAGGATTCCTGATAATATTGTTTCGAATAGCGACAAGTAAGTGAGTCTTATTTTAGGAGTAAGTAGAATAGATTATTGCAAAATTTTTGACACAATAAATATTTAAATAGTTCTTTAAAGTAGTCAACAAATGGGTCCCTGTTCCATAAAATTATCAAAACTCCGTTTGTATCCAAGAACACCATACTACAAGTTCTTAGCAAAGACTACTCGCCAATAAACATACATTTAAATAAATAAATTTTCCAACATTTTAATACACACAAGCGAAATAAACAAAAGAAATTCGGCTGAAATTTTAAAATTCTCGTATATAGAATAGGGGGGCTCTACACGGTTGTGTGTATATATTATAGAAACACATACACATACACATGAGAGGGGGGGCAGGACTACGCTCGCCCTTAACCATCGCATTCGCTCAGCATAATCTATGAAGAAATATATAATGTGCATAGAGACAAGCATAGCAATCCGTTAAACGAATGAATAATTGACAAAAGAGCGAAGCGAAGGGGATACAAATGATACTTGGCTTTAACAAGAACCGAGGCGCAGAACAGTACGTAGACAAAACGGAAAGGAAAACAGAATATAGGTGTATTACTGAGGAGGGAAGTAGCCAGGACATCGGTTATGGAAAGGGCAGAAGTAAATGCATAAATTTATAATGAAACGAAAACTTTCCCATTACAACCAGGAAATTAAAACGGCCTCGAGTGTAAAAAACTTAAAATATATTACGTTACGTTACGCAAAGCTACCGATTTTTCTACGCTGTACTGCGAGGCTAAACCACAAAGCATGCTCTTTACGAATTTTCTTTACGGGATATCTTTGCGAAATGTCTTTGCGAAATTCCCTTGTTGACTCGAAAAGTCGCCTCCAATAAGGATAAGAGATCAACTTTTATAAAAGAGCGTCCTTTATCATGAGGGTCTTTCCTAGAGTATTGATTAATGGTCTCTTTATTTCCTTTTAACGTCGTATTGTTTAGAATTTAATTCCTTCCGAACTTCTAAACTTCCCCGTACCTCTATCCACGCTAGAGCGGCGTTATTGCGGCTTTCAATGCGCCTTTTTGGTTTTTCGCCGCCAGTATGCCTCCGCAGAGTTCTAATTAGTTAGTTGGTGATTACATACCGTCTTGATGAATGCAGAAAGTGAAATTCACAGTCGCTCTCTGAAATTTACGGTAGGGAAGGTGGCAAGGCAACTTAAAACCCCGATTTCCAACTCACCCCAGTTCCCCATTTCAAGACCAAACAAACAAAAACAAATTGGTCAGACAGATTCCTTTTTGCATGGGAAGAATTCAGCTCCTGTTGGTGGAGCGATTTTCGCGATGAGGATTTCCACTTTTCAGATCCTGAAGTTATTTAAGAGTTGCCGGCGGCGTTTTCATTTTATTTTAAGAGGAAGTAAAAGTTCGAGCGCTAATTAATTTTATTCCCCTTGACTATCAGATCTGGCACGTAATATATAACCACCAGTTTTAATTATTCTCAATTACCGACTCTGTATCTCCATAGAAGTTTTATGCAATTACTTGGCCTATCTAAACTGATCCATCTCTTTCTCTATTTCTCTGCTTGCTCCCCGCTTTCCGCCACTCTTTACACATAGCCGCGGCGAGTAGATCGGTTAATTCAATTAGAAACTTTCAATTTTGTTATCGGGATTGCACTAAATCGGTTTATATTGATATCGAACGTACAATAAATTATACCGAGTTAATTGGAGCAAAATGTAAAATACTCTTGATGTCCTAAAAATAAGTCAGCTGCAGGTAGGACTGCCGATATTGGTCCGATTTTATATTTATTTACGAAGGAACAACATCGATAAGTCTAAGTATCAATTATGAAGACCGATCCATTCAATATTCCATAGAAAATCGTAATGAAGAATATCAAATCTTGTTTTAATTAAGTTATAAATATTTATTACCCATTACCGAAACGGAATTTCCAAGTTTTCATATTAAATTTCCATTTCATTACCATTTAAAGTTGGACAATCGGCAAAGACTCAGTGCACTCGGTATCTAGAGTTTAGTTTGTTTTGAATACAAGTCACTTCGCATTCAAGTGGTAATTACCGAGGTAGCATGAATAAATTAATTGGCTCTAATGGCGAATTTGAGCATGACGAAAATGGAAAATTTCTTTTGAGAAAACTAACTACTCAAAGCTGTATGCAAATATGGATTAGAGATAAGAGCAGCATCTGACGGCTGGCTGCTGTGCGCTTCAAAAATGAACAAACAAAGCAAATCTGCACCGCTGACTCATCCTAGAGCTGGAGTGTTTCATTAGTAGCATCAGTATAAGCGAAATCCACCCCCGCTCCTGTGTATATATTTCATTATTCCGAAGTAATTTACCCCCCTATTTGGCCAAATTGCACTTTCGTCCGTACGGAAATGCATTTAGAGATTCTAGGGCCATTCTGTTGGTATTTATCTATTAATTTGGTTCTTTTCCCCAGTTTTTCTACGTTAGTTTCCCTACAAACAGAGGGGGTGTGTCGTGTCTTGCATTTTATTTATAAATCATATGACTACTTTGTCATCATTAGATAGGCAATTGAATATGAGCCGTCTGCAAATGCCCGCGTTACTGCTTCATAATTAATGCTAAAATTATTTTGCTTTATTTAATTATATTTATAAGGTAATTTTGTCATATTCAATTTCGATCAGCTGGGTATTCTGCCTCCACACGCCTCTACACATTCATCAAATGTTCGGAAAGGATGCAACAGTTCTTAATTTTACATAAATGCTAAGATAGTACTATAGATTATTTGATGTTTTGCATTTCGATTCCTAACTTCCATAAATAACGAACAGTACTGTCTCTTTACATGCAGCGTATTGCCGAATTAATTTTCAATACTTAACCCACATGTTAAGAAAGCCAATGTGACCACGACCTGGTCTAAATATAAATAAAAATGTTGAAAATTTTGTTAATTTGGGACTCCTGGCATAATTGAAATGATGCTGATAGACCATGCTGGGTTAAAGAATATTGTGCAGACACAACGGCACCGTTATTGCTATAAAAATAACGGCATCACAATCAAACACGTCGTTAGATCCTTCAAAACCTCGAAATTAAATTTTGTCATGAACGTAAAACCGTCCTTATCAAAGAGAAACAGAAAAAGAGCATAAACAACTATTGAAGTCAAATTTTATAGCTCCACGTTTTTTCGAATCATTTAAATCAGAACGTGACCTCAAAAAAAGATCGATTTGTGTTACTATCTTCCGCCGCAAGAATGACGATTGTGTCATACATCGCAAACTAACGTCACCTTTATCTCTAAACACCGGCATCACAATCAAAACAAAGCTTTCGATTCGTCATAATCACGAGGTAAAATTATTTAACGAACACAAAACCTTCCTAATAACATATAGACAGAAAAA